>PVLD010012068.1:17816-62193 GCA_004027595.1 Dinomys branickii | reverse complement strand
CCACCCTGGGAGTCTCAGCACATTCCTTTAGTTGCAGTAAGTCCTAAGACCCAGACCACTTCCAGGGGGACAGACGCTATCTTTGGCTAGATGGGAGTAGCAGCAACATGTACAAAAGAGGTGGGGACACCCTGGGAGCTGTCTCCAAAGACCACTTGCCACGGCCCCAAAGATAAAGCAGATGGGGAAAAGAGATGCTTTGAGCTAGGGACTTTCAGCTGAAATGCAAAGGTAAGAAAAAGAACCCACAAAAAAGCAGATGGGAACAGCGAGTTCCAGGAAAAAAGACCAGCACATGTAAAGCCTCTTTTCTTGCAGCAGGCTTACGAGGCTCATGAGACACTGGCTGATGAGTAGATCTAAAAGATGACCCAAGTGGTCATCTGGTGAGCAAAGGGACAAGGGACACATTGAGGTGGGGAAGGTGGGTGGGCCTTCGGGTTCTAAGTGCAAAAGATCCATTGACCCCCCGACATGAGAGAGGAAATCGTCACTGACTTGTCCATGCATAATTCCCAAGCCAGAGCCCAAGCTAGACCCTGCAGCAGACACAGACAGGAGAAAGGAACCGTTCTTTCCTCAAGTTCACAGCTTCATCTGAATTATTTACTTGCAATTTGCAATCTTCCTGTTCCTGTGTAGCTCGGCCTCCCCGTATCACACACTCCTTGCAGGAGGGGAGTAGCTCCCATAAATTAAAAGGCCATTAAAGGTAGAAAACCCAAAAATAAATACATAAATAAAAATGAAAGTAGGAAACCCAGCCACTGGAAAAGAGAAGCAAGCCATAAGACAAAAGGTACGAGTTTCCTGGCAAGCGAGGCCAGAAGGGAGGCGTCAGCGCTACCGCTTTCCTCGTCAGTGTCACAACACTTCCGGTGCTCTGGGGAAGAAAATATTCTTCTTGATCTCACACTCTCTGAGAAAGAAAGATATCACACATGAGACACAAGTTAACAACAACCCAAGGTCAAAACCACAGCACTATGCAGTGCCCCAGAGCCAGGCGTAGCGGCACAGGCCTGTGATCCTAGCGCTCAGGAAGCTGAGGCAGGAGACTGGCCGCGAGTTCGAGGCCAGCCTGGGCTATATAGCAAGGGGTCGGGGTTATACCTCAGTAGTACAGTGCCTGCCTGGAAAACACAAGGTCTTGAGTTCCATTCCTTGTACCCACCCCCACAAAATAGAAGTACGTATCAAGACCCTGTCTCAAAAAAAAGAAAAAAACAGTTGATGCTGAGCAAGGAGAAGCTCACCTGTAATCCCAGGACTCCAGAGGCTGAGTCAGGAGAGTCGCTGTGAGTTTGAGGCCAGACTTGACTACAAAGTGAGCTCAAGGCCAGCCTGAACTGCATAGTGAGACCGTGTCTCAAAAAAGACAAAAAGAAAAAGAAAATGAGGATGCTGAAGCTCAGAGAGGTTAAGCTGTGTACCAGGTCACACAGCAGGGATACGGCGGATCTAGGCCAACAGATTGGCAGTTCGTTGGTTCAAAAGCTCTCATCTCCAAGGGCAGCTGTCTCCTTGCATGGTCTCTACCTTTACCTGGTAATTCTCCTCTACGCTGGAGAATTTAGAGCCCAAGGGAAGCTCCGCCCCCTAGAGCCCAAACCCCAGCCTTGGTTCACCATCCTCTCCCCTCCCCCCCCCAGCTTGTCTGTGCTCCCTAGTGCAGAAGGCATGACAGCCAGGCCACAGGGCAGCCTGGAGAGACAGTGGCTCCTTCTGAAGTGGCCACAAGGGGCGAACAGAGGTGAGGCTCACAGTGGCCATGAAGGACAGGAGGATTTGTCCCACGGGCTCCTCAAGAGCGCTTGTCACTTGCTTGGCACATGGAAAAGCCCAGTAATCTCGTAAATTGAATTCAACTAAACTGAACTGAGCTGACTTGAAATGAACTGTGCCAAGCTGAATTGCAGGATGGTTGGAAGGGTGGACGGACAAACAGACGGATAACCGCATGGTTTCATGAATTTTAAAAGGATAGATGGAACCAGGCTTGGTGGCATGTGCCTCTAATCCCAGCACTCCAGGAGGCTGAGGCAAGAGAACCATAAATTTGAGTCCCACCTGGGCAACTTAATGAGATTCCCCCTCAAAACAAACTAATTAATTAATTTAATTAAATAAAAGGGGTTTGGGATGTAGCCCAGCACAAAGGTCCTGAGTTCAATCCCCAGTACCAGAAAAAAATGAATGGATAGATGAGTAGATGGAAAGATGAACGGATTATTAGATAAACCCAGGAGTGAAGGGATGTTGGATGATAGCGCGGACGGAGGGGGGAAGATTTGGTGACCACATCCGGTTGAGAACTCTGGTGAGTGAAGGCACAGAGGCAGAAATGTCCAAGAGGTTTGGGGAACACGAAGCGATCGGTGTGACCGGACTGGGGAGGAGTGGGAAAAGCGGGTGCACTGTGGTGAGGGGCAGGTACAGGCGTGTCAGTGGGCGGCTCTGGGAAGGGAGGAGTTAACAGCAGGATGGCTCCCTGGCCAGCTGCAACCAGGGTGACACTAACAGATTACAGCGTGTCCTCCGCACTAATAACACTGCGGTGTCCTCCTGCCGCTCCCAGCCAGCACCAACACGGTGGATCAATATCAACAGCAGCACACTGAAAATCCTCCGCCCGCTGCCTTCGAGGCCGGGACCCCAGAGATCAGCGCACCGCCAGGGGGCAGGGTGGAGTCCCATCGCCTGTCAGCCCCTGTCCCACGCCAGGGCCGGGCAAGGACAGGCCTCTCCTGAAGTTTGCTAGGTGAAAGAATCCACCTCCTCACCAATGCACAGAAATCTCCCCATGGTGCATGGCCCGCAGCCTCTCTTTCCACATGGCAGCGACCCAAGGGCCTCGGCCTCCCCCAACAGCCGCAGTCTGCTCTGGGATTGCCTCCCCGCCCCTGGTTGCATTCATCCTGCCTCTCGGCTGTTCTTTTATTTGTCCTTGACTTGTGCTCCCGTCTCGTCCTCTTCCCTAGCCACTGCTCTCAAACCATGCAGTAACCCAGTCCTTCGGGGTGCTGCCACCTCCACCCTGAGGTGGAGGATCTGAGGCTCAGGGAGGTTAAGCAACCATGCTGAGAGTCACAAATCCATCCTGTGCCAGAGCTGGGCTTGAGCCCAGGCCACAGGCTCCTGCTGCCCCTTTCCTACCCAAGGGCACACGGCTTCAGTGTTTCTTGCTCTTGGCCTCAGACAAGTCCTGGGAGGCCTCAGTTGGCCCTCAGTGTCCCAAAGGAGCCACAGGAACTTGTTCAAGGTCCCAGAACCAACCCAGGAGATGTGCAGATGGGGTGCTCACCCACCCCTGCCCAGAGAGTGGGCTCCAAATGTCGATTCTGACAAAGGAACCTGAGCTCCTCAGAGACTTGGCTGGTTCAGGGCCCAGGGCAGGGAAGAGGTGAGTCAAGACCAGAAAAGCCTCCTGTTCTCCTAGGGAGCCTGAAATCAATCAGCAGCTCCAAGGCCCACCCCAAGGCTCTGGGTTCAACTGCAGGGCCACCTGTGTGTCAGAAAAAAACAGAACATCAGAGAACAGACATGTTATTTTGAAAACTGGTTACAAATAGAGGTGAGAAGCAAGCAAAATAATGTATCAATTACATTTTGTAATCATCATCATGCGTCGTAAATTGCACGTGACGTCATATGGGGACATATAGGTGCCTCGCCCTGCCTGAGAGGGCACTGCACACGGGGCTACATGTCACACGCGGCCATGAGTTACACACAGCCCTGGGAACCTCGGGGAGAGATCCACACCCCCCAGCCCAGCCCAGCTCCCTGCCTGTCCTTGTCCCAGCCTCTGTAGAGGACGGCCCTCCAGGCCAGAACCACTCCAGAGACAGCACAAGCCCCATCGCTGAACATCCCGCAACGATGCACAGAGCTCTTTCCTGCCTGTCTCTGCTTGGTCCCTCTCCAGTCCCCACTGGCCCAGCCCCCAGAGTCCACCGTCAGCCCCAGGTCCAGCCTCCAGCATCGCACACACGAGCACAGGGACCTCAGGCATCCACAGCCCGGGGCACCCTCCAAACCCTCCCAGCCCTTGCCATAACTCGCCCACCTCACACCGTGACTTAGTGCTAACACTTCACACTCACCAAATTCAGGAGGGAAGTATCTGCTGGCTGTCCCCAAAGCCCAGGTTGTGACATCCACACGCTGCCTCTTCTTCCCTTTCATGCCTCTCTCTGGACATGGCTAGAAGGAAGCAGGAGAAATGGTAAGGGCAGTCACCTCTTGAGGGGAGCTCGGAGCGGTCACATCACGGAGCGCATCCCCACTGGGTGCCTCAGAGCCTTTGAATCTTGTGTCACATGCATGAAAATGTGTACAAAGTAAATGAAGCTGTTTCAGCCAAGGGGCCATTAAAATACAAAAAGAGACAAGCCAGGTGTGGTCCTCCATGCTTGTGATCCCAGCTACTCGGGAGGCTGAGGCAGGAAGAGGGAAAGTTCAAGCAGAACCTGGGCAACTCAGTGAATTAAAGAGACCCTGTCTCAAAATAAAAAATTAAAAAGCACTGAGGATGGAGCTCAGGGCGAAGGCCTTGGGTTCAGTCCCCAGCACCGCGCGCACACACACACACACACACACACACACACACACACACACATAAGTCCCGACTCCACCAGTGCTAGTTTTGTGACCTTGGATAACTACTTGCACACCCCAAGCCTTGGCTGACCCATCTTATAAGACAAACAATGGCCAGCGCTCGGGAAGCAGAGCACAGGGCACTGGGACCAGCCAGCTGACAGTTGTTTCCTTGCCTGCCTTCCTTCTCCGTGGATCCCGAGCTCCTTAACAGCAAGAACCACAGCGTGCAATCTAGGACCCCACAATGTTCAATCTGGCTCCCAGCGCAATGGTCCCCTGACCTTCGGGCACAAGGCCCAGGCCGTGGGAGCTCCCTGTCCCACTGACCTCCCAGCTGCGTCTCTTGCATGGCCGATGTCTGGCCCCGCCCTGCCTTGGCACGGCCTCTGCCCCTCTGCCTGCGGGTGCCTTGCTCTGCCTGGGGACCTATCCTCACCTTCAAGGCCTCTCCTCTAGGAGACCTGCAGTTGCCCCCTCTGGGCTCCGGTCGTCCCATCTGCAATGAGGTCGCGAGCCCTGCTGCCCTGGCCACCTCTCTTCTAGCCCCCCCGCAGGGTCCTTCGTATAGCACAGAGCAGGCACCCAGGGAAATGTTTGTTCAGTGAGTGAGTAAATGAATGAGTGAATGAATCATCCCTGACCCCTCAGCAGCACAGGCAGCCTCGAAGGCAACCATGGCGATGATTCACCGATGCCCCGCAGATGCCGCACGTGGGGGAAAAGTGTGACCTCTCTATCACATCTCAGCAGCTCCAACCCAGCAGCTGCTCCTCTCGGCCCAAGCACAGCCAGAGCTGCCCAGGCGCTGGCAGAGCTGCAGTTCCACAGCTCCACACTGCAGCCTCCGGGAGGCTGAGCACCTGCAGCGAGCCGGCCTCTCCCCTCGCTGCCACAGACCTCACCAGGGCCGTTGACCAGGAGCTGGGCTAGAAGTGGGGGCAGAGAGAAGAATATGATACAGTCCCTGACCTCAGGGACGGACAGGCCTGCAGGAGCCAGTCACCAGCTGTGATTCACTGAATGCCACCACGCCAGCTCTGCACCGTGCAAGTCCCGACACCTCTCTGTGCCTCAGTTTCTGTCCAACACGCCCCGCTCATCAGGACTACGGAGCAAATGGAGCCAGATAATTATGACAATCGATCTTTAAACTACAAAGCCTTGTGCCAATGTGCTGACTGTTATTTATATGATTTACACATCTTCAAATGCACCAGTGAATAACTTAAGCCCTCCCCTCTGGAGCCACAGGGACTTGCACACAGCAGGCTTTGATCTGATATTTGATGCACTGATAACACAGCTGCACCAGCCATGGTGGTGCACGCCGGTAATCCCAGCACTCGGGAGGCTGAGGCAGGAGGATTGTTGCAAGTTTGAGACCAGCCTTGGCTACAAAGTGACCTCAAGGCCAGTCTGAACTTCACAGCGAGATCTTGTCTCAAGAAGACAAAAAAAAAAAAAGAAACAAACAAAGAAACAAAGAAAGAAAAAGAAAAATTAGAAACGCAGCCGCAGCACAGGTAATGTTTTCATGACTTGAAGAGCAGCGCCACCCAGTGCCCCAAACGCAGAACGCATAGGCTTTCCGGTACGCAGGACCTCACGGGGAGGGGGCTGCACAGGTCGCGTTAGGAGAAATGCTGGAAATTGCCAGACGGACACCACAGGACTCGGGGGCACCTCTTCACCTTACAGTGATACAGGCTCAGGATACAATCAGGTGCAATAAGAGTTTAAAGCAACATTCTATTTATATAGGAGTTTTGGAGAGAAATAGAATATCCACGAGCCCCCCACTTGTGTGGTCAGGCCGTCTGGCCATGCCTTGCGGAAGGTGTTACTCATTCTGCATCTAAGATTTGAACTTGGCTTTGCCAATTACATGCTGTGTGACCTTGAGTAGACTGTTGCCCTCTCTGGGCTCCAGTGGTCTCATCTGTGCAATGAGGTCACGAGCCCTGCTGCCCTGGCCACCTCAGAACATTGTGGTGAAGATCAAATGGAATTGTTTAAAAAGCACAACTGGTTCATAAATGGCCCAACAGATGGTGATTATTATAATCTCTAATAATAGCCATAAATTCAATTAATCTTTAGACTCCTTTAATTCCCACCAAACTCTACAAAACAGGCACCTTGAAGATCGTTCTGTAGGTGCAGACTTTGAGGTTTAGAGAAATTTGAAGATTTTGTTTTGTTTTGTTTTTGCAGTGCTAGAGAATGAATCCAAGGCCTTCACGCTGAGCTCTGTCCCCAGCCCTGTCCCAGTGTTTTTATTTTGAGACAGGGTCTTGCTCAGTCAGTAAATTAAACAACCTGCAGTCCTCCTCCCTCAGCCTCCCAGAGTGCTGGGATGCTAGGTGGTACCACTGTGCTCACCAAAACTTTGCAGTTTTGCCCGAAATGACTCACAACGAATCAGGAGGAGAGGCAGGATTTGAACTCAGGACAGCGGGGCCCTCAAAGCGGGTAGTCACAATGCTATGTGTCTCAATTGTTCTGTCAAAAAAGAAGAAAACAAGTAATTAATTAATTAGTTACTGAATGGGAATTTAAAGGGAGCCCCTGACTTACAGTCATGAGCACCCTGAAAAAAAGCCAAAGAATTTGTGTTTTCTCTGCTTTTATCAGTGAAATTCTGCTTCCTTTCCCTCCTACCCCAGCGCTACCTTCAACCTTGGTGCCTCCTGGAAGAGAGGCCCTGCTCACAGCCATGGTCACAGTCCCAGACACTCCCTCCTGGCCGGGCCAGGCCTGACTAGAGGCCCTGTGTGCTCCCACTGGGGACTGGCAGACAGACACGGGGTCGGGTCCCCTCCAAGGTCTCAGTCAAGCAGATGGCGCCAAAATCTCCTGGAGGAGGTAGCTATTTTTCAACAGTCACTGTGACCCTAATGTGAGGGTAATTGTCTCAATATCTGGCCCTCAGAACTCTCCTTCGAGGTCAAACTCCTCAGCCCTGTGTGACGTGAGGGAGTAAGTTCAAGAGAAAGAGACTTATCTGAAGCCAGACTGCGTGTAGGTGGCTGAGACAGGCCTCGGGTCCAAAAACCCAAAGCGCAAATCTTTCTACTCCAGGACAGGATGAAGGGAGGCCCGGAACTGCTTCCCATCTGAGCCGCGGTTCCTTTGCCATCAGCGGCTGTGGCCTCAGACAAGCCCCTGAGCCACTGGGCCTCGCTTGCTTTATGGCAGAGCTCCGTGCCAGCTCCAGCTCTGTGTCCTTTATTGCTGCCCTTGAGCCATAAAGACGAGGGTGCTCAGCAGCCTCTGCGGGTGCTGTCGGGAAGCAGCTGTGACTTCGCCTCCCTTGGGAAGCTTTTTCTGACTGCCAGGGCTAAGTTATTATCCTCTGTGTTCCCGAAGCACCCACAGCACCCGCTGCACCGGGTCTGCAAATCCCCAGAGGGCCGGACAGCGAAAGTGCCTGAATCCAGAAAGGTCTGGGCAGGGAGCCACAGGGAGTGGCGGTGACCGATAAAGCCAAAGGTCCCCAGCCCTGGGGGCAGCACCTATTCAGCTCCGGCGTCTTAGCATAGATCTTCAGAGAAAGCCCAAAATCTGAATTTTTGTGTGAAATATGCATTTCAATATAGACAGAATACTTTTTAGGGGGGTGGTAAGACATGGTTTCACTGTGTTGTCCCAGGCTGGCCACAAATTCAGGTGACCCTCTTTTTTTTTTTTTTTCCGGGACCGGGGATCGAACTCAGGGCCTTAGTGCTTAGCGGGCAAGCACTTACACCACTGAGCTATACCTCCAGCCCCAGGTGACCCTCTTGTCTCAGCTTCCCAAGCACTAGAACTACAGATGTCACCACCACATGCAGCCCAAAATATATCTCACTGAGTACCTTGTCATTATTATACCCACGGGTCAGCCACGTCTGGTTTCCCCACTAGCCTCTGAGCTACTTGAGAACCTGCCTTGGTCCCTCTCTGAATGCTGAGAGGCTAATCCAGGACCAGAGATTGGCTCGGAAATGTTTGTTGCCAGATCTTGTCCCGTCAAAGCCCCTCCCCTCTAGATTGCTGGCAGCCACATTGATCTGCTGCCATGGATTAAGTGTCCACTGCTTGCCAGACACTGTCTTAAACACAGTAGCTGTATCCTCTGACCAAATTCTCACGGCCTGCCTGGATGGTGCACGCTATGGTTCCATCCATTTCACAGATGAGAAAGCCGAGGCTCAGAGGGCCACCCAATCTGCCCAAGGTCACATAGTTCTTAGAAACCTGGGAGTCAAGGTCAGGCATTCTGATGCCACAGACATCTGTTTGCATTGCATGAGACCCCCTGAAACAAGGCCTCTCTGGACCTCCAGGACAGTGGGGACCAGGGCCTGTGGCATGAACTGAAAAGAGAACAGTGCTACTCTGCAGACTGTGGCCTAAGGTTCAGTGAGGGGCCCCTAAACTGGCCAAGGACTGCCCGGCCAGGTCTAGATCTAGACAATCAGTGCTTAACTTTGGGCCCAGGACACTGGACCCCAGCTACTAACGGAAGAACAGGTGGGGTGGAGAGGAGGAGGCCGGGGGAGGCCTGGTTATTGCTCATCCCATTGAAACTGTCAAACACTCTATAAATGAGCTAAATGGCTCTGAAGGAAATGGGAATCTATTTTGTCTCCTGTCGCCGGGGCTGCAAACCCTGATATATCTCGGGTGCAGCAGAGGAGCGGATGGCTCAGCACTTGGAGAGATGCCCACACGAGGCAGGAAGTGGGCTGGGAGGTGCAACAGGTAGCTCTCTATTCTGAGAGCCGGTCCTGTGATGGGTGAGTGTACATCCAGCTGAAAGAAAAAATAACTCTGAATGCCAGCCATCAGAACACACAGCAAGCCTCCCTTTCTTCCAGAGGGTTGCAGCATTCACTGGGGCTTTAATCCTTCCAGGTTTCCTATTTTGGAATTTTTGCTGGGGCAGCAAAGCTCTTTTAAGGCTGGGGTGGGCTAGTGACTCAAAAGCATCCTCTGCCCAAGTCCATCCAACAGGGTATTAAAATGTTGTGGTTCCATAAGGAGTCTGCCTGGGGCACCATGTACCCAACCCTCGGTCTTCCTCATCTCTAAAATGGGTATAATGACCTCTGCCTCACTGAGAGAGAAAAGTGTTACATGGGTTATAACTTAAAATTCTTTGGGTTTTAAAAAGTTTTTACAGTGGACCTACCACATATTAGGCATATGCCCAGCGGGCTCTGGGGCAATAGTCCATAAACGCTTGCTTTGTTTTGTTTTGTTTTTGAGGTAGAAACTTGCTAAGCTGCCCAGGCTAGCCTCAAACTTGTGATCCTCCCGCCTCAGCCTCCTGAGGCAGTAATTGGGATGACAGATGTGTGCAACTCTTGAAATTTTCTGCAGCAAAATGTGTAAATAGTCATGCTAAATGGGATAAAATGAAGACTACATTACCTCACACCCGATTCGCATCAGGTTTACCAGTAAATGCTTGCCCCAGCCTCATCATTTCGGTTTCCAGGGCCTCGGGGACTTTAGAATTGGAAATGAGGTTTTCAAGCACAGCTGGCTTCCCGCTCCTGTTGACCAGCTGGCTGACCTTGGCCATACTCCTCCCATCTAGAAAGGAAGATAGAAGCCTAGCGGGGAGGCTTGGTGTTCCCCTGGAAGTGGGGCTTTCCAGACCAATGGTCCCCCCAAGCCCTTGGTGAGCCCACCGCGGGGCGAGCCCACCGCGGGGCGCACAGGATCTGTCTGCACCAGAGGCAAGGGCAGGTTCCCTTCAACCCAACTTCCAAGTCCGACACATACCCAGAGAGTCCATGAGAAATGGGAAGCACAAGAAACACAACTGCCAGCTAAAGCGGGGACTTTTGTCCCCCCGACCAGGCCATGCTTCCCCACGGAAAGTTCCATGAGTTTCCATGGTCTTCCAGGGCTGCTGCAGAGAAGGGAATCAGGACAAGCGGCAGCTTTAGTCAAGGAAGCTGTTATCGCCAGAGCAGTGCATGGCCCCCTCTCTCCTGAGGTGGCAGCTTTGCCCAGGAAACAAGGACAATTCAAGAGCCAGTCAAGCCCACCACTGGACATGTCAGCTGTGGCTCTGTGACTGACCCCTTCCTATTCCTCCTCTGAAGGCCTCTTTCAGTCACTGATTCTCCAAAGAGGGTAAAAGAGAACCGACTTGGTTTTCCTTAATAAACCGGGGTCACATTCCAGGCTCCCCCTTTAGCCTGGCTCCCTTGGAAATTCCGGGCATGTGATGTGTCCCAAATTCTTCAGTCACAAGTTTGCAGATGGCCAAACCGTTGTCTCCGTAAAGGCCAGATGTTACGTCCCTGTGATGGCCATGGCGATACTCCCACCCACCATGCTCCTGTAGAGCCCGGTGCCTTACCCAGCAAGATTTCGTGTCTCGGTCCCTTTCCCTGGACTCTGGGCAGACTTATACCCAGCAAGTTACAGGGATGGGGTGATGCGGACACCTGGGGTGGGGCGCGGCTCCCAGCTCCCCATATCACTTGCTCTGAACACTTTGGTACCCAGGTGAGCAGCCTGATGGCCCCCAAGACCGCCATATTGGAAGGAAGCCCAGACTCCCTGTGAGGACTCACCAAATTCTATCCACTCCGAGACAAGGTGGACACAGAGAGAAGCGAGCAGCTCCCAGCAGCTCCAGCCCCACCTGTCCAACAGCAGCAGCACTGGGGAGAAGCCTCCCCGCAGGCCTTGCTCCAATTCCAGACCCACAGGAAACAGGCACATGAACAGAAATACTGTTGCTTTAGCTGCTATTTTTGAATTTTTATTACCACATGTTTTCTGTACAGAATTATACTCATAGTGGGGAGCTGGTACATGCACATAACATATCTTAATTCTTTTTACTTCTCCTTACCTCCTCCCCACCTTGAGCCGTTCCCATTTACAAAGAATCCATCTCCCAATTTCCTATTATCTATCTTTTGTTTTGCTCTTTAAGTTCTTTATACTTAGGTTTCCCATATAAGAGAAACCGTGTGATATTTAAGTGTGAGTGTCTGATTTATTTCACTTAATAATATGGTCTCAGGATGCATCCATTTTCATATACATGACTCAAATTTATCCTTCTTTATGACAAAGTAGTACTCCACTGTGTATAAATACGTTTTCTTTATTCATTTGCCTGTGAATGGGCATATAGGCCATTTCCAAGATTTAGCTATTATGCTGTGCTGTTATAAACATGTATATACATGTATCACTGTAGTAGGATGTCTTTAACTCTTTCAGGAAGATACCTACAAGGGGTATAGCTAGGTCAAATGGAATTTCTAGTTTTATCTTTTTGAGGAATCTCCATACCAATTTCTATAGTGGTCATACTAGTTTACATTCTAACAATGTCATACTAACAATGTAGAGGTGTTCCCTTTTCTGCATAGCTTCCCCGGTGTTTGTTAGTATTCGATTTCTTCATGATAGCCATTCTTTCTGGAGTACAATGAAATCCGTGTTGGTTTGATTTGTATTTCTCTGATGACCAAAGATGCTGAACAGTTTTTATACACCTATTGGCCATTTGTATTTCTTCTTCTAAGAAGTGCCTATTCATTTCAATTGCCCATTTTGATTGGGTCTTTTAGTTCTTTATATAGTCTAGGTCTTTGTCTCCTGTGTGAAGAGTAGCTTGCAAAAGAAGTTTCCCATTCTGTAGGTTGTCTCTTCACTCTGTTGTTGCTTTTGCTGTGCAGAAATTTTTTAATTTGATGTGACCTCCTTTGTTGATTCTTGATGTTCTCTCTTGTGCGACATGGTGTTCTAGTCAAACACTCCTGGCCTACACCTATGTCTACCAGAGATTTACCTGTCATATCTTCCAAGCTGCTAATTTTTTGAGTGACTTCTTACACAGACAGAAAACCAGAGCAGAGCACCAATCCACCTCCCTACCCCAAGCATGACCACATAGCCTAGTTTATGAGGGACAATTCCAGTTGACACCTTTTTTCCAGCATGACTACTGATAGTGATTCTTTCTCTCCCCAAAGTCCCTGATTCTGATGGTCAGTTTTGTGGTCACCCTACATTTGGCCAAGTTCTTGGGGCCCGGCTCGGACCCTGGCAGACACTCTTTCCCTCAGTCTAGCAGGATAGAGGTGCCGCACATAGCGTTCAGGAAATCAGTGCTCCTTCTTGCCTCCTGATTCTGTTCTGCCTGAATGCTCAGCAGTAGTTTTGCCAAGAGATGGCTTCAGGAGCAGACTCAGTCCCTGGAAACCTACAGCATGCCTTCCCCCAGCACGCGTGCACCCCAGGTAAAGACAGGACATCTGATATGCAAATGCAGCTCCGATATGAGCCCCAGAGTCTCCCCAAGTGCAGTCAAGGAGACCCTCCATGGAAGGAGTCTGGGGCTGCCACTGCCACTCCGAGAGGGAAGGAAAGCAGGAGAGAGACAGAGAGAAAAAGAAAGGCCTGCACACCCAGGAAAGACCTCCACCACCTGTGAGGCAGGGGAGCTGAGGACACAAAACTGCTCTCAAATGCTGGTTCTGCTCCTTGCTCAGTGGACCCAGCTGCCCAGAGTCTCCTTCACCCGCTGCATTCATAGGAGGGCTGCTGCCAGTCTGGGGAGTTCCCAGAAAGAATCAGTGAGGTGACTTTTTGTGTAAAGCACACAGCACCATACAGCAGCCAGCACTCAATAAATAAGTGCTATTTCCCTTTGTAAGGCACTGCAAGCTCCCATTCAAAAGTGCACTTGTCTTACCTGGGCACGGGTCCTCTCAGGACAGAACTGTGTAGTACAAAAGGTTGGTCAGAAAGCAGCAAGGACGGTGCCTCTCACCTATAGAGGTGACCTGTGGGGATGTGAGCAGAGGGCCTGGCAGGGACTGGTTCCTGCCTTTTCAGTGTAGGAAACGCTTCTGTGCTCACTCCTTAAACTAGATGGGGAGCTCGCTGAAGACAAAAACCTCACTTTACCAATTATTATCCACACGGAGTCCTGTTGCAAAGATGGCTTCTGGCAATGCCAGTTCAGTGAACCATTTTACACCAATTTCTGTCTTTACATTCATGAACCCAATCAACAAATATTGACTGTGCCCTGTGTCAGGAGTTGTGATAACTGGGGACACAGAGCTGTTCATATCCCAACCCTAAGGTTGCTCCGTGTGACAGAAGAGATGTTACATTAGTTAGTTTTCCATTGCTGTGACAAACATCTAACATTAAACCAGTTACAAGGAGGAAAGGTTTGTTTAGGGTCATGGCTGCAGAGATTTCAGTGCATGGTTACTTGGCCCAGAACAGCATGGCAGAAAAGGCCAGGAAGCAAAAAGAAAGAGGCAGGGAGGGGCCAGGGTCCCCATATACTTTCAAGGCCATGCTCCCAATGACCTAAGTTCCTCCCGCAGGATCACCCCTTCTCAATAGCAACACAGGCTGGGGGCAGAGCCCTCAACACATGGGCCTTTGTGGGGCCCATCAGACCCAATCTGCTCAGCAGACACACATGAACAAAATGAGTGCAAAGGAATCAACCAATCACTGCTGCTAGAGTGTCAGGAAGAAGCCCTGGGAGGCCAACGCAGAGGAGTGAAGATGTCCCCTAGGAAGTGACATATGACCAAGAGCCGAAAACCAGCAAAGAAAGGTACCCTCCCAGCAGAGACAGCAGTTTGTCCAGGTCCCCGGGGGGAGAGGACAAAATCAAGGCCCTGAAAAAACGCAACCCAGCATCTCCAAGAAGATGCCCAAACCCACAGGTCAGGAGCAGCTCATCTCTGGGCTGAGATCAGCTTGAAAAGGACGGAGTGACACTGGGGGCAGAGGACAGAGGAGAGAGTGCCTGTGCTCAGGAAGGGGAGTCACGCAGGAGGACGTGAGCAGCCCTGAAAAGGAGGGTGGGAAGCTGGCAGGCAACACAGGAGCCCATGGGAGAGAGGAGAAGAGCGATTCCCATCGTGGTCATTTTGTTAGAACTCTGACAACGTGGACGGCTCAGGCCCACATAGGCGTTAGGGGACATCAAGGCACAGACAGAGGAACTGGGGGTGTTCAAGCAGAGGAGTGAGCTCCCCAACACCAAGCACTTCCAGGCAGAGGCAAGGGTAGCCGGGCAGCCAGATAATGCAGAGGCATTTTTGGGGAGTAATGGATGGGCAGGCCAGATGGAAGGCTGAGAGCACCCTCTCCAGGCCCAGTGGGAGGCCACCATAAGAACAGAAGGGCCCTGACCTCCCTGGGCTCTTCGGCGTCCCCACCAGCTCTTTCCAGTCCCTTAGGTCCCTCAATGGCACCTGCTCAGAGACCTCCCTGTGCTCCCACACTAAAAGCTCAGGCCTGTGAGGGGCTCCTCACCCAACTCTCATGAAATCCCTTTCCCACTTCCTACCCCCATCCCCCAAAAGGCACCTCCCAGAAATGGACGCCTGGCCCATCCTCCCTCCTCCCTGCACTCTTCATGCCCCACTCTCTCTGTGCTGGGCACCCAGGAGAGGCACCAGGATTACATGTTGAATGAGTAAATAAATGAAATCTAGGGTCTGTCTTTCAGTAGCTGTGTGGCCTTGGGTTAACTTGGCTGTCTGACCAAATGTAAAATTGGTATTAAAATATTGTAATCATGAGACTCAAATGAAATTCAGAACTTTGTCACATACACTACTGTGCCATTGTTAGCCATTTGGTCCCCCAAATTCAGGGTTCACACATGTCCAAACTGGAAAGACACTACGAAAGGTCCTTTAGAGAAAAGGATTTCTGGGGCTGGGGATATAGCTCAGTGGCACACGCATCTGCCTGACAAGTGCAAGGTCCTGACTTCAACTCCCGGTACCAAAAAAAGAGAGAGAAAATGGTTTCTGCCTCCAACCTTACCCTTCCCAGCAAGAATGTTAATGTTTTTATTTCCTATCTCTGAAAGCAAGATCTGAAGGCCCTGGGTTCATGAAGCCTTTTGTGGGCGAACTCTGCATGCCAGGCACTGTGCTGAGCCAGGAGGAGACCAGAGTCTGGGGCCAAGAGGTGGGAACACTGGAAACACAACCAGCAGGGAGGCCAGCACAGTGACAGAGGACTCTCCCCAGTGTTGGGGACACACAGAGGAGGTGCTGTGCTCAGAGGTCACTCAAGTACCTCACAAAGCTTTTCTGAGGACCAACCAGTGGTGAGCACCATTCTAGGGGCTAGGGGGACAAGAGAGGACAGGACACATAAGGTTCCAACCCTCCTGAGAAGACAGGACATACATAAGCTATTTTCAGTAGAGGTAAACACTGAAACCCAATAAAACACTAACAGGATATGGGCAAGAGTCAAACCCAGTTGCCCTCTGAGTTTGGAACTCTAGCAGCTAGGAGGACAACCCTGAGCCTCTGTATCCTTACCTGCACCACGTGCATGACAGGCCCTACCTCCCAGGGCTGTGGTGAGAATTGAACTTAGACCCCTGGAATAGCACCACACTGGCCACAAGCTCTGTGTAAGTCAGCTAGGGAGTGAAAGAAATCTAGGTGAGGCCACAGACAGAGTAGCTGGGAAATGCCCATCCCCTGAGGACACAGGCTCACAAAGATACAGCTGACGTGGACTCCAAGCACTGGAAGACTGCGGGTGAGGGTTGAGGGTCTGGAGGCAGAGGTCTGGAGGCGGGGTGTGACCCAGAAAGAGGGCCTGCAGGCCAGGGAGAGGGGGACTTTATCCTCCAGGCAAGGACAAAGGGGAGTCACTGGGGGGTTTCCCAGTGGATATGGGGGGGGGGTCATTCTCAGATTTGATGTAAAGGAGGGTCAAGCAGCTGCCCTGTGGAGAACGGAGTAGGACAGACAGAAGGACCCGCACAAGAGTGTCAGCTGGGAAGACGTGAGATCTCCCACCCAAGCCCAGAGACCCGCTACTGGGAGGGAGACAGGACGCTCCAAATATTTCTCCATCTGCATGGAGGGGGTAGGGGAGTCTGGGCTACAACATCAGAACGATGATTAAACTCTGACATGACAGAGAAGCGGCAGCAGATGGCCTTGCAAAAGAAAAAGAAGGAAGATAAATAAGGTTTGCTCCAAGGAATTTGGCAAAAATACATTTCCCCTTATATTTTAGAACACATTAGTTTACCATGGATCTTAATTATACGAACGTTCACTGAGCACTTATGTGTCCAGGGTAATGTGCCAAATCATTTTCTCATTCTATCTCATTATACCTTTGTAGGGCTGGGGATATAGCTCAGTGGAATAAGCGCTTGCCTAGCAAGCACAGGGTCCTGAGTTCGATCCCCAGTACCGCAAAAAAAAAAAAAAACATTATACCTTTGTATCCATTACATAGTTCAGCAAATGTGCATTCCCAGACACCATCTAGATAAGAGAGACAAAGCCCCTCCCATTCCGCCTCCACTTCAAAGGGAAAGCTAGGGGCTAAACAAAAAAAAACATATTTCAGAGAACCATAAGAACCATAACAACTATTTAGAAAACAAAGCTGAGTGGGGCTAAGGAACGGAAGGAAAAGGCATGGTGGTCAGAAAGGACTTCTTGGGCTGGGGATATAGCTTAGCGGCGCAAGCACCTGCCTAGCAAGCACAAGATGCTGAGTTTGGTTCCCAGCACCAAAAAAAAGAAAGAAAGAAAGGACTTCCTTGAAGAGTGAACTTTTTTATTTATTTATTTTTTCCGCTCTGGAAGTCCTGGGATTGAACCCAGCACCTCCTGCTTTCTAGACTATCACTGAGCCACATGCCAGCCCAGGAGCTAACTTACAAACAGACACAGGTAACAGGACCAAGCCAGCCAGGGGTAAAGCTGGAGGAAAACACACCAAGGGCGAGCCCCACTGTGGGAGAATGCGGTGTTTAATGTGCATAGAGATCAAGGTAGCCAGAGCAGGGCGAGCAGAGAATGGCAAGATGCAAGGCTAAAAGGTGGATAGGGGCCAAAGGGGACAGGAAGACCTTCCACGGCACTCCAAGCAGACAAACGGGACGCTGTTCAACGATGGCGAACAGATTGCCTTGCCCACCATGTAGCACAGGAACCTGAGAGGTGTAAAAGTAGATCTAATCTGAAAGGAGATGGCAGTAAATAATGATAGCATTCAAAGTGCATCTTGAAAGTGGGATAAAGACTTATGGCAGAGGAGCCAGGAGCCAGGCATGGTGGTGTACACCTGCAATCCCAGCACTGGGGAGGCTGAGGCAGGAGGATCGTTGCAAGTTCGAGACCAGCCTGGGCTACACAGTGACCTCAAGGCCAGCCTGAACTGCATAGTGAGACCCTGTCTCAAAAAGAAAAAAAAAAGACTTATGGTAGAACAATGAATAGAAAGCCTCAATGAATGGGTTTGGCACTGATCATGAGCATGATTCACCAGGTACCAAACAACACTAAGAAAACAAACAAAAATTAGGGGCCTGGCATGGTGGCGCACACCTGTAATCCCAGCACTCAGGAGGCTGAAGCAGGAAAAGCATTGCAAGTTCAAGATCAGCCTGGGCTACACAGTGAACTCAAGGCCAGCCTGAGCTGCATAGCAAGACCCTGTCACAAAAAGACAAAAAAAAAAAAAAAAAAGAGGTATACCTTCCAAAAGAGAAGGGCCAGGAAACTCACACAGAACCTAGGGGTTCGACTGGAAAGGACCTGCAGTTTCAATAAAATCACATCTTCTGATTCTTGCGTTTGAAACTCCCCAAGGCTACAGGAGGACATCCTAGAGCAGGAGTTGACGGCACTGTCGCCATCTCAGAAGTACAGTTGCTAATTGAAATGCATACCCGTGGAGTACCAGCTTAAATCTGCAGAAGTGAGATCCGGGATCCGCACTTTTTTTTTTTTTTTTTTTTTTGAGGCAGGGTCTCGCTATGCAGTTCAGGCTGGCCTTAAGCTCACTTTGTAGCCCAGGCTGATCTCCAACTCGCAATGATCCTCCTGCCTCAGCCTCCTCAGTGCTGGGATTACAGGCGTGCGCCACCACGCCGGACTGCACTTTTTAAATTAGAGATACAGAATCTTTCTCGGCCAATTAAACTTGAGAACTGTGGAATTACAGTTTGAATCCAGGTAGCCATCCCTGTAACTATCCGCTTAGACTACGCCGGCCATTTGACACCGCTGAGCCACCGTGCCCTGTACTGTCAACAAGGTCCTGATTTCGAGCTCTGCCAGAGAAACACTACCTCTGTTTTGCAGGCTGACGCAAACCAACAAGCTATAACGTGGGCGGGAGCCGCGGGGTGTTCTGGGAAACAGAGGGGCCCTGCTCGCCGAGAAGCACTGTGGGACACAGCGGGGCGTCAGACGCTCCTCGGCTCCAGCTTCACTCGCACCTGAAGGGCGCCACGTTTCAATTCAGGACGCCCTCCGTGGGCGTCCAGGATACCGCCTGACGTAATCACGCGTCTCGCATCTGCGTGCTTCAGTAGCTACTAAGAGATGCCCACCAAAAAAGTGACGGATTTCCGGGTGTACCTTCGCTTTTACGGCTCCTGAGCTTTTCCGCCGAATCCGCGGGAAGCAGAAAGGCAGTTTACGACAGCGCCGGTAGCGTTTACGGCGCCGGCCTTTGCGTGCGCATGTTCTCTTTTCCCGGTTCTTCAGGCTGCTGTGGTAGGACCTTAGCTGGTCCGGATCATCTGTCGCCATCCGGGCCCCCCGGGGCTGTTGCGGGCTGTTGCAGGTGAGCGGCATGTTTGGTAGGGTCCTGCGGACCTTGGAGCCAGCTCAGACTTTGCTTGGGCGTCGAGGGCCTCTCGGAAGAGACCTGTCTTACGGCCCCTCCTGTCGTCGCTGCCCCACTGCTGGGCGGGGCAGGAGTCGGCCTTCGGTGGTCCCCGGCGGGCAGCCTGAGGCTTGCGGGACACGACCCTGTGTGTGAGGTCCCTCGCCTTAGGCTCCGCTCAAAGGCCATGTCACTTATCCCAGACGGGTCACGGTATTTCCAAGAGGCCGAAGCGCCCATGACTCTGGGTGTCAAGCAGAGCGTGTTCGACCCCTGGTCGGAGGAGTTAAAAGCGCGAAGCTTTCCTTCACGGTGCTGCAGAGCGGACGGCTGTTAGACGCCATCCCTGGTCTGAAATCCGCCCCACCTCTAGGCCAGGGATTAATGGCTTCCCATTTGCAGTGACAGAGGTCTGCGCATTCCTGTAACCTGCTGGCCACAGGCCCCTCTCACTGCCCTGTTGGAGCCTCCCCCGGGCCCCTGCCCCTGCGGCCAGTAAAGCTGTCGCATCGTTCCACCTGAACGGTTCAGTTTCTTCTAGTGGTTCTTCTGTGCCCACCCGGTTTTGTATTTGCCGACACTGAAGGACGGCACCCCCACCCCGATTCTCCAAGAGATGATGAACCGCAAGCCCTGGGTCTAGTCTCCATCTTGCTTTGACAACTAGATTTTTAAAGCGTCTTGGAGACGTTGTTGCCGTGTTGTTAGGTGTGGCCCAAACACCTCAGAATTTTTTAGGGTACTGCCAAACTATAATGGAAAGACAACTAGACTTAGGTACACAACCCTGGAAATCAAATCTATTCTTGGTTTTTGTTTTTTTGAGACAGGGTCTCGCTGTGCAGTACAGGCTGGCCTTGAGCTCACATTGTAGCTCAGGCTGGTCTCGAATTTGCAACGATCCTCCTGCCTCAGCCTCCCCAGTGCTGGGATTACAGGCTTGTGCCACCACCACCACCACCACCCCGGTGCTCAGATCTGTTTTGAGGTATTGGGCGGATAACTGCTAGTTTTAGCTTAGCTTCAAATTATCTCTCAAGTGGGAAGGTGGGGAGATTACTGGTGTTAGAGTATCCACCATAGTACCTGACACATTATAGGAGCTCAGTAAATGTTTTCTTAAGGTGAATAGTTTTGAGACCACCCCTGCCGCCCCTCTGTTCTCTTCGTATACCTTTGCTTAAGTTCAGGTGTAAGAGACCGCAGCTCCCGGCTATACTATCCGTTGCTGTTCTTCGAGTGTCATCTCTGTCTAAAGCCTCATCTCCATCAAGGGGCGCTGAGGAGAGGTTAATAAGCTCATTATACCTGTATTGTGTATAATGAGCCATCAGGGAATAATTTGTATAATGAATTTTGTTTCAGAAACTCGCCTCAGCATATTTAGAGGTTTGCCATGGCTCAGGGTGCTGTAAAGCTACTACTGGTTTGCTCTCCTGAGCTGAGCTGCACTGCTACACAGAGTGTGGATTGTGGAACCACTCTGCCTGGGTTCAAATTTCTCATCAGCTAGTATTGTGACTTTGAGTGAATTCTTAATTTCATGGTACCTTGGTTTTCTTGTGTGGAGAATGGGACTGTTACTGGGCCCTATGTCACAAGATTATTAGGATTTAGTGAGTTAATGCATGGTAGGCATGAAGAACAAGGCCTGACACCTGTAATACTTAAGAATATTTGACATACAGCCATTTTGGCCTAAGACAGTGGTGGTGAACCGATGGCACATGTGCCACCATGGGCTGTTTGTATCCTTGAAGGCTCTAAAAGGCTCACCATTATGGGCCTAAGCTTTAAGGTGACCTCCTTGGCCATCTGGCAGGTGCAGGTCTTTGCCTGGTTCTGTGTCAACTTGCTGTGCACATAGAATTTGCATTGATAGCATAAATTTGGAAGAACAAGAAAGCTGAATTTAAGGGGAAGAATCCACATATTCTTTGAGTACTCTGTATATAAATGTATGTTTGTAAAGCTGGATTACATGACATTTGAAAAGCATTTTCATGTCCATTACCTAGCAAGATTCACAACGATCCTAAAAGTTGTTACTTATTTTGTAGCTGAAGACACTGAGACTTAACAGAAGTTAAATGCTATATGCCTTAGTGAGGACACCTTGGTTTCTGAGAGCCAAACCGCGATTGTTACATGTGCAAAGATGTTGCTAATGAAGTCTGTAAAGCACCACTCAAGAAACACCATTATTTTATGTAACTCTAAGAAAGACAAACTGCTGACAGTGGCACCCCAACAAGTGTAAGGTGCAGGCTTGATTCAGACTTTTTACAGTGAGAAAAGAGTATGTCCTAGAATTAATGAAATGTGGTAAATCAGTGTTTGTTTTCTGAGTTTTAAGTATTTACCACATTATTTACAAAACGTTGTTAGTAGTTACATTGTTAGTAGCTCAATAGTTGAGGGTTCTGTTTTTTATACCACATTTTGAATTTTAGCATTTACGTCTTATCCTATGTAGATACTGTTTTATACTTTGGACCCTTTCTTCACATTTTTTTTTTTAAGGTTTTAGAAGATGGCGAAGTTCATGACTCCTGTAATCCAGGACAACCCCTCAGGCTGGGGTCCCTGTGCAATTCCAGAACAGTTTCGGGATATGCCCTACCAGCCATTCAGCAAAGGAGACCGGCTAGGAAAGGTACTTGGCTGCCAACGGGAATCTGGATCTTTTAAGCTGTACCTGCTTCTTTCCATGAGTTCCTGTTTCGGTTTTCTCCAAAGCTTAGATTAGCTTCTGTGTTCCCTACAGAGGTACCAACTGAGAAGAGGTATGACCTGAGAAGGGCTGGGCACTTACAGTCACTGTGATCTAGTTCTGATTGTTTGTTACACAGTGTCCCTCGTTTTCAGGGGTTTCTGGGTCAGTAAAAACTTGTCTGATTGACCTGTACATTCTGTCTTTCTTCATTGCCTTTAATAGGTTGCAGACTGGACAGGCGCCACATACCAGGATAAGAGGTACACAAGTAAGTGTTCTTCACTGGCTGCCCAGATCAGGGCCTTGGGAGAACTGCATCCCTCTGAAAGCTCTCTAGGAAGGGAAGGGAGCAGACGATCAGTGATAATTTTTAGGAGTATATCCTGGACTGTAATAATTACATTTTTGGAAGTACCTGAGACTGTTCATTAAAGAGGTCTGGACATTTTCACTGGGGGTTTTCCCTTACTTTTTGAAAGTCTGTTGAACACGTTGCTATTTTGTATGCCATTGCCTGGGATTTAACTTCTAGAGCCAGTCAGTGAACTCCAGGTTTAAAACTCTTGGCCTTAAGATCCTGGTAAGGTGAAAAGACATTTTCTCTACCCCAGTTAAGGTTGTTAGAAGTACTGCCTGGAATACAGAATTAAAATGTCTAAGTGGGGCAAGTGCATGCCTGTAATCCAAGCCCACCAGGAGGCTGAGGAAGGAGGATTGCAAGTTTCCAGCCCAGCCTGAGCAATTTAGCAACTTAGTGAGACCTGTCTCAAAATTTTAAAGGGTGTAGCTCAATGCAGAAGCCTTGGATTTCAATCCCCAGAGATGTCTAGGGCTTTGACCAGCAAGAACGTGTATTGTGATCCATCAGATATATCTGCCTTGAGCATCTGGTGATGGCAGTGGTGATGTGCACAGCCTGTCTTGGCTAGCTCTTTAGACCTGAGCTTTTCAACCTTGAAAGTGCATATGAATCACCTGGGGCTCTTGCTGGTTCTGATTTGGCAGGTCTGGGGTGGGGCTGTGAGTCTGCATACCTGACAAGTGCCCAGCCAGCACTCCCAAAACCATGCTTCAAAGAATTAGGTGTCAGGCCAGTGCATGTGAATAAGGTCTGTGGTGGTGGCTGTTACATGCTGTTGTCCGTGCTTCCAGATAAGTACTCCTCTCAGTTTGGTGGTGGAAGTCAGTATGCATATTTCCATGAGGAAGATGAAACTAGCTTCCAGCTGGTGGATACAGCCCGCACACAGAAGACAGCCTATCAGCGGAACCGAATGAGGTTTGCTCAGGTAGGCCAAGTGTGAACAACCTGACCATCTTGGAGCTATCAGTGTTGGGTATCTCTGGCTGTTAAATGTGCTACCTAGTGAACGCTGAGGAGAGAACAATACATCATAGCTTTCTAGGAAAGCCCATTTGGTGGTTCAGTGAAAAACTTGTGCCAAAGTAAACTTGTACTGGGACCAGGTGTGCACTTAGTTTAGATGGCTGTTCCAGTAGCTTGGATGTCATACTGCTATCCTATAAATAAATGTTTTTGCTGGGTAAAAAGTGCAGCACTTAATTGCCTCACCTAATTGCTATATCCAAACTTTATTAAGTAGATGGTCCAGTCAAGCTGCGTCTTACTACATAAAGAAACAAACTTAGCAACTTGAATTTGAAGGCCAGTAAACCTATGTCAGTGGAAAATAATGTTGGGAATATGAATGTAAGCTAATTCCATCCCACTAAAACTCTCAGACTTGATGCTACAGAGTAGGACAGGCTAAGATGTGAAACTGGGAGTTTGCATCCTGAACTTACTCTAAAGACCTCTATGAATCTTACCTATGATATGCCAAATCTCTTAAGATTTTAACATGGGTGTTTTCTTCCCAGCGGAACCTCCGTAGGGACAAAGATCGGCGGAACATGATACAATTCAACTTGCAGACTCTGCCTAAGAGTGCCAAACAGAAAGAGAGGTGAGATTGCCTCCTGCTAAAGCAAAGGGTGCTTCTTAGACTGGCCGTACCTAGAAGTCAGGACCAAAGCTAGAGGGTGGCTCTTTCCCCGCCATTGAAAAAAGTGAAAAAAAAAATTCCTAAAGCCACTTAGTGGCAGCAGATAGCTTAGGCAGGAAGCTACCTACTTGTGGGCATACACACTGAAGCGACACAGAATACCTTGTCTTGGCTCAGATTTGCAGAGCACAGTTCTGCGAAATCCCATTTACACCATTTCCCGTGGGCCTGTTAGCTGTGACTACAGGCTGAGGCTGCCATGGGTCAGTGTTTGGGGGCCCCATCTCCAGTGAGTGCCCATGTGATCGTGATCTCTCTTCTGTAAGCCCATAACTCAAGAGTCAAGGGCGATGATAAGGTTCAGCTGGGAAGGGCAGCTCTGCCTTTTAAAAAAAAACACTGACTTAAAGACTTACACTGAGCTCTCTGTATTCTGTCTTTCAGAGAACGCATCCGGCTGCAGAAAAAATTCCAGAAGCAATTTGGAGTGAGGCAGAAATGGGACCAAAAATCACAGGTAGTGGATCAATACCAAAATTCTGTCTGGGACTTTGGTTTTGTTTCTGTAACAGCATTGAGATATGATTCGTATACTATGCAGTTGAGTGGCTTTTAGTGTATTCAGAGTTAAAATCAATTTCTGATCGTTTTCATCACCCTAACAAGAAATTCTGTACCCTTCAGCAGCCACCCATATTAACCCCAACCTTAGGCAACTACTAATGATTTTGACTCTATTTTCTTGTTCTGGATATTTCACATAAATGGAATCATATAATGGGTAATCTTTTTGTGACAGGGCTACTTTTATTTATTTAGTATGTTTTTAAGGTCCATCTCTGTTATAGCATGTGTTGGTATAGTATTGGTATTCCTAGGGTGGTTCCAGGATGCCCCAAGAATATTAAAACTTGTGAACACTCAACTTCCTTTACAGAAAACAGCATAGTATTTGCATATAACCTGAACACATCCTCATATACATGTGATCATCTTTAGATTATTTAGGCAGATTATCCCTTACCCAAAATGCTTGGGACCAGAAGTGTTTCAAATGTTGGAGTAGACTACTGGTTGGGCATGCCTAATCTAAAATCAGAAATGCTCTAAAAACAGAAACTTTGAGCTTTATGTCAGCATTCAGTTTCAGATTTTGGAGCATTTCAGACTTTTGGTAAGGGTTGTTCAACCTATAATATCCAGTACTGTGCGAATGTTATGTAAATAAGTTTCATACTGTATTCTTTAGCAAATAGCAACAAGAAAAAAGATACCGATGTGGTTTTCTCTCCAGAATGCCCCCCCCCGTTGTATGTGTGTTTATTTTTGAGATAAAGTTTCACTGTATTGCCCAGGTTGGTTTTCAACTCCTGGGCACAAATGATGCCCACTTTCAGCCTGTAGCCCACAGTTGGGGTAGTCAGTGCCCCACCACCCCCTAAAATGTTTTCAGTCTACAGTTGGTTGAATCTGCAGGTGTGGAACCTGCACATGGAGAGAGCAGATTATACCTACATTCTTCTGTTATTGTCAAAATAGCCTTTTATGGATAGATCACGTTTTGTCAAACCATTGGTGGACATGGCATTTGTGATGCTGCTGTAATGCTTACATGGGCCCCATGCAGATAGTAGGCCCATGTAAGCAATAGGAGAGTGAGAGTTGTGGAAGTTACACTTTGCTGGGTACAGTGCTTGTTGAGTTGAGAATAAGTAGTTAATACTCCGAGAAAATTATAAAGAAGTGTTGCATGTTTCCTGAGTGATGTTGTTCCCTAAAAATGAAATTCCCTCTTTTTGAACTCCTGATCCCTTCAGTCTTTCTGGATTATGAGGTCCTAAGCGGCAGGAGGTCTGTCTCCTGCTTAATTGTTTATGTGTGCTGTAACTTTTTTCTCAAATGATTTCCCATTACAGAAACCCCGAGACTCCTCAGTTGAAGTTCGCAGTGACTGGGAGGTGAAAGAGGAGATGGATTTTCCTCAGTTAATGAAGATGCGCTACTTGGAAGTGTCAGAGCCGCAGGACATGTAAGTTGCATCTGACTTTCCACCGTGCCCCTAGGTATGTGGGCCAGCTGGTGATGAATGTTTCCTTAAGCCACAGCAATTCCAAAAAGAATTTGAAGCCACTTAGAAGACATGCATAAGATGAGTATATTTGAGTTGTAATGAGTATATTTCTTAAAAATTAGGATCAATGGGAAAGTACAAGGAAGTTTACTAATACTGCACTACAGATTTCTTGCAGTTTTCTGGCATCCTGAGGAAAGGATAAATAAAATTAAGGTATATGGCTCTTTTAGAGAAAAGAGAAAGGAAAGAAAGCAGAAAAAAATGGCTGCTATTAAACTCCAGGTTTTGGGTGCTTCCTGGCATTCTGACCAGCAACACAGTAAGGTTGTCACAAAGCTGTGTGGACAGAAAGGCGCTCAGTAGTTCTTGGGAAACTGCCTCATGGGGCCATCACCACAAAGGGCAGGGGACAGAACTGGCTTTGGGGAGCCGGAGCACCAGGCCAGGAGTTTGCTGTCCTGGGGGCGTCACTAGCCAGTGCTTCCTGTGTCTGTACGCCCTGTCTGTAAAGTGGGGAAGCTGTGCTGGGTGGAATGTGTGTGCTGGGTTTCACAGGCACATGAAGAGCTAAGTGAGAGGAAAGGGACCGAGCAGGCACTGAGAATTTACCTCTTGTTCTGGTAAGAGACTGTTCTGTCTCTTATGTTGGCCTTCCTGGACAGGACTTCTGATTTCATGGCTTAAAAGAAAAGGAGAAGGGTCCTTCCATTTGACTTTATCTTGCCTGTTCTCCCCTCAGCGAGTGTTGTGGGGCCCTGGAATACTATGACAAAGCATTTGACCGCATCACCACGAGGAGTGAGAAGCCGCTGCGGAGCATCAAGCGCATCTTCCACACCGTCACCACCACGGACGACCCTGTCATCCGGAAGGTGTGCGCCTGCCCCATAGGGCTGCTGCCAGCTTCTATAGCTGCGGCCTCAGAGAGTGCCGAGGATGTGGGAATATATTACAGGCACCCCGCACCCATGGGGGATTGCTTGGGGCCCACCTCGTACCAAAATCCACACGTTCCATCCCTTAGATAAAGTGCAGTGGAATTTCTTTGTAACCCACACATGCATATCCTCCCATACACTTAAATCCTGTCTAGAGTACTTCATAAGGAAACAAATGCTATGTAAATAGTGCTCTGCTGCACTATTCAAGGCATAATGACAAAAAGCCTGCACATGTTCAGTACAGCTAGTTTTGGGGGGATTCCCCCCTTAATACTTAGTTGGATCTGCAAGTGCAAAACCAACAGATACAAAGAGCAACTGCATATGTCCAGTCTGGGCCCTCAATGAGATTCTTCTGAGGTAGACTTAAGTTAGATGGCCTTCACGGCTGCTGCTGGGCAAAGCTGGACTTGGAGTCAGCTCTGCCACACTAACCGGCCTTGTGACCCCGAGCCTTAGTTTTCTCATCAACAAAGGCGGGTAAATGTGCTTAGGCATGGCTGTCGGGGCAGAATGAAAGGCTTCCTGAGCCCTTAGCCCTACACTGGCGAGGGCTCATGGCTGGTGCTTCCACTGTGTCCTAGGACAGTGACTGTAGAGTGTGGCCACCCATGTGCTACAGCCATCTCAGGCTAGAGGAGGGAAGGATGCCTCCTTCCCACTCGTGTGAATGGCAGTCAGACCTTGGTATTTCACACTGTCCTCTCTCATCCCTACAGCTGGCAAAAACCCAGGGGAATGTGTTTGCCACTGATGCCATCCTGGCCACGCTGATGAGCTGCACCCGCTCGGTGTACTCCTGGGACATCGTTGTCCAGAGAGTCGGGTCCAAGCTGTTCTTTGACAAGAGAGACAACTCTGACTTTGGTAAGTAACCTGCCTTGGGAACAGATCAAATGCTGTGGGTATTCTTGTCCAGAATAATTTCTGACCCTTGAGAATGATCGGAAGGTGATCTGTCTTACCTAGGGACTAGGCAGCGTGTCTAAATCTCGCCCCCACCCCAGGGACACAGAGAAGGGGCTGTCCCCACAGCAAGGCTTCAGCCTTCTGGATCTTCGCATACCTACTACTGTGCCTCTGAATTTTACTCATTTAGATAGCATTTTCCTGGCTCCTGCTACCTCTCAGACCATATGAGTGTTAATATTTTTCTTTAAAGTGATGCCACCTTTTGTTTGTTTGGTTTTGGCTTTTCTTTTTTGAGACAGGGGTCTTGCTAAGTAATTCAGGCTGGCCTTGAACTCAGGGCGATCCTCCTGCCTCAACCTCCTGAGTGTTGGGATTATAGGCATGTGTCAGCACACCTAGCTTTGCTTATATTTTTATAAAGGAAAAGATTACATAGACATACATTTTATAATATACATGTGTGCATATCCATACACCATAAGCGAATACCACCTTATTCAAAAAAATTACAGCTTGAAAACAAAGCACTATAATCACATTCAAAGCCCAAGTCTTTTCTTTTATTAAGAAGCTAATGATGTAAAACTTGTTTTTAGGAATACAAAAATAATCTAATGGGGAAAACCTTACTGTGTGTCTAGATTTTTGCAAATTGGACATCAAACCCAGGGGCTCATGTGTGCTAAGCAAGCACTCTACACCAAGCCCTTCTTAATTTTTTTTATTTTGAAACATGGTCTCACTAAATTGCCCAGGCTGGCCTTAAAGACTTCCTGCCTCGGTCTCCCAGTCTGGGATTGCAGGCAAGTGACTGAATTTCTCATTGGACAGCACCTCAGGTTGTCTGGGAGCACTTGCCCCTTCTGGCACATGCCCCCTGGGGAGACCCCTATTAGTAGGAGGCGGTTGTTTGGAGGAGGACCAGTGTGGTTTGGGGCTCCACATCTCCCTGGGTGCTCTGTATGTGGTCAGTGACTCTTGTTGCATAGATGGGTGACCATGTCCCCACTTTTCTAGACCTCTTGACAGTGAGTGAGACGGCCAACGAGCCCCCTCAGGATGAAGGTAATTCCTTCAACTCACCCCGTAACCTGGCCATGGAGGCGACTTACATCAACCACAATTTCTCCCAGCAGTGCTTGAGAATGGTGAGGAAGCTTGAGCAGGGACCTCATGGGCCTTATCCTGTCACCCTCTATGAACTGAGCATCCGCTTTGCACCAGGCTTGGCACTGTGGGATTGATCACGTGCAGGATAGTCAGAGTTCCTGCCTGTCACAGATTAAAAGCTTGGGCTTTGCCCACAGTCTGCCTGTCTTTGAGCCACTGTCTGCCACCTGATAGCTCTGTGGTGCCAGGTGTTTCCTCTGTAAAGTTACAGTCTGATGATTCTTGCCTCACACAGTGAAGTCATACACTGCTGTGAACAAAGTGGAAGTTCCTGCCCTCCAGTAGCTCTGATGTTACCACACAAGGGGGCCTGTCTTGCAGCGAGGGGGGTGCGGCTGCCGGTGGTTAGGGTTCTTCGGGTGCTGAGCCTCAGGAGGAGGAGAACGGCATAAAACACAGAGGGAGCCGGGAGCCGGGCTGACAGAGCAGTGCTAGGCGTGGCTGATTGGCCTTGGGGACATAAGGTTAGCACCGTACCTGGACACTTGGTCATGTTTGCAGGGAAAGGAAAGATACAACTTCCCCAACCCAAACCCATTTGTGGAGGATGACATGGATAAGAATGAAATCGCCTCTGTTGCTTACCGGTACGTCGTCCCTGGGGGAGCACAGACCCTGTCCTGGTGGGTGACCCACTTGTGCAGAGGACCTTGAGTGACTCGAGTTTCCCCTTCCTTACAGTTACCGCAGGTGGAAGCTTGGGGATGACATTGACCTTATCGTCCGCTGCGAGCATGATGGCGTCATGACAGGAGCCAATGGGGAAGTGTCCTTCATCAACATCAAGACACTCAACGAGTGGGACTCCAGGGTGAGGTGCTGCTTGTCGCCCACCTGAGCCTTCCTTCTGGCCCCACAGTGCACGTTGTCCCGGGCCGCCAGTGCGCAGTTCCTTTCCCTTTCATTATCCACAGAGCTACCCAGGGGGCTTTGTCCTGTGGGGTTTTTCCTCCATTCAGTTCCTCACAGAGGAGTGACCTTAAGTTTTTAGAACTTGCTGCTGCTTTTACACACAGGAACCAGCACCTCCCTTCCAGTACTCTCTTCTCTGTTCCATTCTGCTCTCTGTTGGCCTCTGCTCTCTGTGTGCAGCTGATTTTGATCTCTCTTTGCTATCTGGGTCACCAGTTATGCATGCCGCGTGGCTCCGCACCAGCCACTGCCGCTCTTCCGCCTTTCAGTTCCTTTCTCCAACTCCTTCACTTAACTGAACTCGGAGATGCTGCAAAGCACTCAGAATTGACCCTTGCGAGGCACCTTGAAAGAAGCCTGTTTCCCCATCCTCTTTGCACTCTCCTGCCACTGCTCAGCACTGTTGGGCCGTGCCTCTTTCTCAAGCTACCCAGGCTCATGTTCCAAATGGGGGTTAACATGAGCAGTCACTATGCAGAATAAAGGACACAGGGTGGTGGCAGGCTGGGGCCAGCTGCACAGGGTGGCTCTCTCAAGGTGTGGTAGAGAGGGCCCTCTCACCTTTATTCCCTGGCACCACACCTGCTGAACACACAGCGCTGGGGCTGCCCTCCTCTGTGAGCTCCGTGTAGCACTTGGTATGGCAGTGCCTGTGTCTCTTTGCCCAGCTTGTTACTACGTTGTTGTGGGCTTGCACATCTCTGCTCCCTTCATCTGCTGTCTTTGCTCAGCCCCCTTTTGGCTCTGAAGGGAGCCTTGTATTAGGGGTCAGTCCCCTCCGCAGCTCTCCTTGCCCTAAGTACTAAGTCTAACACAGGCTTGTATTCATGTTCCTGGACTTCATAACACAAGACAGAAATTTAGTGGCTTCAGATAACATCCATTTAGTATTAGGTCATAGTGTTGTCTGGCAGAGGGGGCCACACCTTGTGGTTTCATTCTCCACTGGGGGATTCAAAAAGGCTGAAATCAAGAGGTCAGTAGAACTGAGCTCCAAAAAGTTCTTGAGAAATCCACTGAAGCCAGGTGTTGGTGGAACACGCCTGTAATCCCAGCACTCGGGAGGCTGAGGCAGGAGGATTGTTGCTAGTTCGAGACTAGCCTGGGCTACAAAGTGATCTCAAGGCCAGCCTGAACTGCACAGCGAGACCCTGTCTCAAAAAGACAAAAAAGAAATCCACTGAAGCTCATTCTAGCTGCTGGCAGGTTCACATCCTTACAGTTGTACAGTTGAGGCCCCTGTTGCTTGCTAACTCAGCTGGGGACCTCTCTGAGCTCCTAGAAAACACCTCATTCCTTAGTCTATCTCTCCCAAGCCAGCAATGACATAACATATCCTTGGCTCTGACCTCTGCACCCAGACGTCAGTCTCCTGTGGTTGGGAAAGGCCCACCCGCAGTCTGTCTTAACTGATTTGCGCCTCCCTGAGAAGCCCTTTGACACTATGTAAGGGAGCATAAATTTCACCAGTACTGAAGGTTGCATCTGCAGTGGAGGAAACCCAGGGGTCACTGGAGTCATCTTAGGCTGTTGCCTCCCCAAGTCAGCTGAACGCTATGGAAACATTCCCCAACTCTTCTCTCTCTCTCTCTCTCTCTCTCTCTCTCTCTCTCTCTCTCTCTCTCTCTCTCTCTCTCTCTCTCTGTGTCTCTCTCTATGTCTCTGTCTCTCTCTCTCTCTCTCTCTCTCACACACACACACCCCACCACCACCCCCCAACTCTTTTCTGACACACACACACACACGTTTCTGAAGAAACACTCTCCTTCCTTCAGGATTTTCCACATGATAAATAAGGTGGCAGAGATCTCTGGGTCCTCAGCTGTCACTGTGTGGGTGCGTGTGGAACATCAAGCTCTAAGCCCCTTACCTTTGGCACATCTGCCCCTGCCTAAGGCTGGCCCAGCCTGTCCTTCCGCCATGCATCTTAGACCGGGACCTCTGTCTCTGTCACCTCTGCTGATCACCTGTGGCTCGTCCTTTGTGAAGCCCTTCCTCACCATAACTGCATGTGTCCATCAGCCCTTCTGGATGCACTCTGGAGTGCTTGCTGCGTGGTGGGCCATGCAAGAGAGGTCGCCATACTTTTACACTTCATTCCCCACTTCCTAGTCAGCAGGCAAGGTAGGGCCCTGTGGTTGCCACCGAAGCTCCCAGTGCCTTGGGCACAGGGCTGACCACTTTCCTTCCACAGCACTGTAACGGCGTTGACTGGAGGCAGAAGCTAGACTCACAGCGTGGAGCTGTCATCGCCACTGAACTCAAGAACAACAGCTACAAGCTGGCCCGGTGGACCTGCTGTGCTCTGCTGGCTGGGTCTGAGTACCTCAAGCTTGGGTGAGAATCCTGTCCAGGGCCAAGGACCGACCTGGGGCGAGGGGTGATGATATGGCTCTTCTCTTCTCCTTGGGGAAAGCAGCAGACTGGGTGTCACCATTTAACTGCCACATAAGCCCAGCATTTCCATCCCAGTGCTGCACTGTCCCAGCTACTCATCTCCCCCGCAGTTACGTGTCCCGGTACCACGTGAAGGACAGCTCACGCCACGTTATCCTGGGCACCCAGCAGTTCAAGCCCAATGAGTTTGCCAGTCAGATCAACCTGAGCGTGGAGAACGCCTGGGGCATCCTGCGCTGCGTCATCGACATCTGCATGAAGCTGGAGGAGGGCAAGTACCTCATCCTCAAGGACCCGAACAAGCAGGTCATCCGTGTCTACAGCCTGCCCGATGGCACCTTCAGCTCTGATGAAGACGACGAGGAGGAGGAGGAAGAGGAGGAGGAAGAGGAAGGTGCGTAGCAAGCCTCAAGTCCAGAGGGTCTGTGGGCTGGAAGGGAACGAGGACCAGAACCAGCTACATAAATTTAGGGCCAGCACTGAGGTCTTGGAGGGAAGCAGCTGGGGATAAGCTGGGGAGGGCCTGGTCCCAGCCAGTGCTGTAGAGGAAGGCCAGCTCCTGCCAGCTCCCCGCCTGCAAGCTGTCTCACCAGCCTCACCATCTGGAGTCTGAGGTGCTACCCCAAGAAGGCCCCGCTCCTGAGGAGGTGTTGAGGTAATTTCTGAGGTTCAGATAGGAAAGTGGGCCTCACATCACACAGCTCATTTCTCTTAATGTTTGTGTCTTTCAGAGGAAGAAACTTAAACCAGACTGATGGGCACTGGAGTTTCATTCTGCCAGTCCTGGGAGGGCTGATGCCCAGGGGAAGGTCCACCTGCCTCCTGTTCTCTGCCAGTTGGCAGATGGAATAAAGTTGAAGTCTGCGTAGTCGCTTCCCTTCATCATGTGGATCCATTCAGGACGTACAGCTCTGTCCCTCCCAGTGGCCCTGGGGCTCAGTGGGTTCTGTCTGGAGTTCATAGAGAGGGTCCTGTTGTGTTCTTGGGCCTTGTTGGACTTATATTTGTGCTAGCGGGTGAAGTTCCTAGTGTTTTCTTCTGGGAACCTTTGGAATTACCCTTTCCTGGAAGAAGTCAAGCCCTGGAGGGACACCTGTGCAGGGCCCTTACAAAGCCCAGGGCCCAGCAGGTGGGCCTGTGGCTATGTGAGGCCTGCGCTTTGTTGGGGTTTGGTTTGGTTTGGTTTGGTTTGGTCTTTTTGAGACAGGATCTCGCTCTGTAGTTCAGGCTGGACTTCAGCTCAATTTGTAGCCCAAGCTGGTCTCAAACTCGCAGTGATCCTCCTGCCTCAGCCTCCTGAGTGCTAGGATTACAGCCTTGTGCCACCACGCCGGGCTAGCCCTGCACTTTGTGTCAGGTTGTAGTAGAGCTGAAGTGGGGATCACCGGGGCGGGGACTGCTCCAGAAGAAGACTGCCTTTGACAGATGGGCAGCTGGCAGCTCTCAGCCCAATGCCCACAGAGCAGTGTGTCCTAAATAAGTGCTCTGGAAGTGTAGGCTGTGTGGACTTGTAAGTCGACCCTATTCTGTGCTGAACACTACAAATTACCCTGCCAGAATCGTTAAAGTAAGCTTTCTGTAAACCCTACCTGAGCCTATAGCAGAACTAAAGCAGGTGAGGAAACAGGCTTAACTGAAGTACAGTTCCTAAAGGTACAGTTTTGTTTCCCTTTTTGGATTGAATTAAGGGGTGTTCTACATCTTAAGCCAGAACACTGGGGTTTTGTTGAGACAGTGTCTTCACATTGCCTGGGCTGGCTTCAAATTTGGAATCCTTCTGCCTTAGCCTCCCAGGCAGCTAGGATTATAGGCATGGGCTGCTGTACCAGGCTCCTAAAATTAGAATTGTAATCAAACACAGTCTCAGCAAGCAAGTAGTAGTTTAGTGACGGTGGTGTCAGGCATACTGAAAAGAGCAGAAAATGTGCTTGAGTTTTAATATGGAGTGTTAAAAAAATACACATTAAGGTAGCAACAGGTGCCATAGAGTTTGAATTAAGGACCAAGATTCATCAAATTGCCTCTTTAGACCTGAAGACCAATCCAGCAGGATGAACTGGATCAAGCAAGTGGTACTGTCACTCGTTCTGTGCTCACAGCCACCATGAGGTAGACATCCTTAATTAATTAGTACATTTGCCATGCAAAGCGCCAACCTTTTTTTTTGAGACAGGATCTCATGTAGTGCAGGCTAGCCTTGAACTCAGTGGCAGTCTGCATGCCTCAGCCGCCCCCAAGTGCTGGGATTATGGATAGGCATCACCACATCCAGCTGTATGCCAAATAGTGGAAGAGGAGGTGAGGTCCCCCAGTGACTGTGAAGGATGATTTTTGCCCTAATGGAGCTTTTCTCTGGTGTTGGGTGCTCAGGCCTGAGGTTGGGGGACACTAGAGCTGCACGTTTCACTGAGAGCAGCAGCAGCCATGCCAGGCTGCAAAGTTCTTTCCAGACACTTCCCACAAGAGCCTCAGCTGCACTTCGAGTGAGTACTTGGTGCCCTTTGAAAAAGTTCTGGGCCTTCTCTTAACAGGTGCTGTACTCTGTCCAGGTAAATTGCATGTGAGCTGACACACACCACCATCAGGACAAAGGACAAACATGGTCCCTTAACCTGTTACTTCTTAGAAGCATATTTTGTATTTTCTTCTGAGGCAGGCAAGGGACTTAAGCAGTTTTGCTACAATCTGTTAACACTTCAGTTGGGCCTACAGATAGGTTACTGTAAGTAAAAACGAAGCTTGAGCATCCTGTGAAACAGTCAAACCTTCAGCTGTGCACAGAGCCATGTTAATTATTTAGGGAGTGTCAGGCTAAAAGTTGACAGCTGTAGCACACACCTATAATACTTGGCACTCAGAGGCTGAAGCAGGAGGATTGCTGCAAGTTTGAGACCAGTCTGAACTGCAAAGTGAGACTCAAAACCAAAATTAAAAAAAACAATAATAAAAGTTGACCAAGGTTCAGTAGCTCTAGATTTACCTAGCCTAACTCAGCACCCTTCAAGAGAAGACACCAAGATAAATCGTGACACTCAACCATGTCCAGAATTTCCAGACTTAAGCAGAGGGTCACCTTGGATCCCCACAGAGCCTCACATGACTAAAACTGCCCCAGAAGCCATGAGGGTTCCTCTCTGAAACCAGGACTGAGCTCACAATGAACTGAACCCCAACCCTCCACAGCACACACACACACCCAGAGTTGCTCTCCGTCCTTCAGCACATGGACCTGTCTGATGTCTGCATCAGAGTGTGCTCCTTTATGTTTCTTCCCAGTTAAAGCTCTTGCCCGGAAATTCACATTGTCCCTTTTGTCTTCATTTCCATTGCTACCAAAGCCACACCGGGACAATGCGGGGACATGCACCACCCTGGCAGCGTCCTTGATCATCTTGTTCACATCTCCCTTTGCCATGCACACTGTGGCCACGGTTTGGATTCCAGGCTCCACCTCTTAAACTGTGCTTGCGGAGTAGCACCTAGAGGCTTGGCCTGCAAATGTGCAATGGGGAACTAAATCCAGGGTGAAGTTTATCCTTTATTACCTTAAAACTGGGTCTGATCATTGCTCAGCTCCATACACAGGCATGTAAATCGGAGTGCCTGGGAGCCCTAAATTTACCTAGCCTGTCCCTCTTGAAGACTGAGGCCACCACAATAAGAGTAACATTTCCAGGACTGGCAAGGACACCTAATTCCCAGCTTTTACATCCCAGCCCGTGGTGGTAATGCCCAGAAGTCGCCAATCATTGACCTGTAGCCCCCTGGGGTTCCAGGAAAAGCAGAACCTTACAGACCACCCCATGATGAGGTCACCCCCAAGCAGGAGCAGTTAACCCCCTACACAGGGAGTTCTCACAATGGAAACCAAATTGGGCCCTGAAGCTGTGACAGCTCTCAGAATTGCAGAACCAGTCCTGAGATACCATCAACCAGGGGGCATTACACTGCCAGCTATGCAAAACCTGCAGTTACGCAAACCCCTAATCCTTGCCTTTGTTCCCCTTTTCTACAAAACCCCAAAGCTCCTGGCGAACCCTGGAAGCCAGGTCTTGAGCCTCTTTGTCTGCATTTCCCTGCAAGGCTACACTAATGATAAACTCCTTTCCTGCCGTCACCACTGCCCGCTCAGAGGGGTGGCCGAGCCTGGTCTGTTGGAACTTCCAGAGCTGAGCCTCAGGTAACAATCTTAAGCAATCCAGGTCACCTCTAAACCTACACTTGCTCAGCCACCCAGCTACACGCGGGAAACAATCTCCCTTTGATATGGGACCTCCAAATAATGGAAATACGTAATTCCCAACCTGCTAGATGTCTGACATCCTGAGTTCATATTCTCCAAAACTGAAAAATGAATTCTAAAAAACAAAGGCTAAAAGTAGGAAAACCTTATTGAGACAGAGAGCTTCTGAGAGACAAGAGGGGACTGCAAGGTGGATTGCAGCTGGGCATGGTGGCCCACGCCTGTAATTCTAGCGCTCAGGAGGTTGAGGTAGGAGGATCATTACGAGTTCGGGACCAGCCTGGGCTACAAGGTGAGCTCAAGCCCAACCTGAACTGCATAGCATAGCAAGACCCTGTCTCAAAGAGACAAAAAAAAAAAAAGAAGAAAGAAAGTGGATTGCAGAGCCAGGTGTGTTGGTGCACACCTGTAATCCCAGCACTTGGGCAGCTGAGGCAGGAGGATCGTTGCAAGTTGGAGACCAGCCTGGGCTACAAAGTGAGCTCAAGACCAGCCTAAACTGCACAGCAAGACCCTGTCTCAAAAAGACCAAAAAAAAGAAAGAAAGCAGGTTGCGCACAAGCTCACTTCTCAAGGGAAGTTTTATGGAGCAAAATCAGGATGTGAGTACAAAATCATGAGGTGTGTAAAACGTGGCACAAACCTATGATCAATAAAACTACAAGTACAGCCGCTTAGGTAATGGTGATCCAATGGGGAGCAAGTCACACAGCAAGTGTACAAAGAACAAGGACCTTTCTCTGGCAGATGAGGCAGGAGGTCCTGGTCACCCACCTGGGTGACTGATGCCTATCTAGACCTTATTGGGCCAGGTGATACCAAATACAGTATAATCTTTAATTTATTGTTTATCCCTTGGGGAGGCGTGTAGGCCTGATCATTCCGTCTTTATCTTGAGGCCTGGCCTTCAAGGGATGCGTCTGCAGCCACAGTTGTCACGTGTTCTCATCCTCTCTCTGCACTGATTCCCAGGAGGGCCCAGGCCTGACTACCTAGGGCATTTCTACCTAACTTAGCAGTCTGTAATACCTTCTCTGCCTCTCCTGCTTGCTAGAAGCCCAAATCAGCCTTAAACGGTTATTCTGTAAACAATGCACTTAATCACTGTAGCAAACACTTGTCTTCAGCTGGCTTATGAATCCTGGCTGAATTCATCTCCTTAACATTCCACTCCCACAAAACCTAGCGGGCCAAGTAGTTACAAAGTATTTAGTTTTTGGCTACATTTTGATGGTACTATAAAAACTAGGATTTTTCTCCAAATTTGTGCCTCCATCCCTCTCAGGGGAAGACACGAATTTTAAAAACAAAAATCACGCTGCAAAGTGAGTTCAAGTCCAGCTGAATTACACAGCGAGGCCTTGTCTCAAACAAACAAACAAAAAAAGAAATAACAAGAATCTCACAGCCAGTCCCACCCAGCCTTGCACTGTAGCCAGCCAACTCCGCCCCTAAGCCCCCAACTCTCACCCAACCCCCCTCCGTGCACGCGGGAGCACGTGCGCGCCTCTCCCGCGCCAGCCCGCGTCTGGCCAGCCCCTCCCGACGCGCTGCACGCCGGGCACGTGACCCTGGCCCCCACCATTGGCCAGGCGGGGGGGCGGGGCCCCATCGGCGGGCGAGCCCTCCGCCTCACTTTCCAGCGGCCTGCGGTGCGAGTGCTGGGTTGGTTGGCGATCCCAGCCCCAGTGGTCGGTGGCGCGGCGCGGGAGCGCGGTCTGGGCACCACGAACGCGCGGCAGCTGCTCCTGGCGCGGTCATCTGCAGGCCGGAAGGGGGGTCCTCGCGTGTGCCTTCTGCGACGGCAGGTGTGCTGGGCATCCGGGTCACGTGACTCGGGCGAGGGTCTCCAAGCCACACCTGTCAGGGTCTAACCCAGGGGCGGAGGTGCGGCCGGGAGATTTGTGCTGCTGCTGGGCGTGTAGCGCCTTGCGAGAGGGAAAAATAGCTGGAGGGACCTCATCTGTTCCCCTGGATGGAGGCTACCATGACAATAAGGAGGAAAAGGAGATCCTGAAATTGGGGTGCAGAGTTGCAGGACTCCTGCGCGTCCCAGATCGCACCCGGGAAAGACAGAACCAGGGCCGATGAGCTCCAAAGCTCGCCCTGCCTCTACCTGGCGGTGCTTCCTCCGAGCGCGGGGCTCGCGCCTCCTGCCAGGCCACTAGGTGCGAGGCCTATCCAAGCCCCCCCCCCCCCGCCATCTGCCACAGGATGAGCCTCTGCGTCGCGCTCTGGGGCTCCCTGGGGCTGCTCCTGTCCCTAGCCCTGAGCCCGGCCTTGGGCACGCCCACGAAGCGGGACTACTGCGTGCTGGGCGCCGGGCCTGCAGGGCTACAGATGGCCGCCTTCCTGCACCGCGCGGGCCGGGACTACGAGGTGTTCGAGCGCGCGGCTGCCCCCGGCAGCTTCTTCACGCGCTATCCCCGGCACCGCAAGCTTATCAGCATCAACAAGCGGTACACGGGCAAGGACAACGCGGAGTTCAACCTTCGCCACGACTGGAACTCTCTGCTCAGCCATGACCCCCGGCTGCTGTTCAGACACTACTCGCGAGCCTACTTCCCCGATGCCAGCGACATGGTGCGCTACCTGCGCGACTTCGCAGACCGGCTGGGGCTCCACGTGCAGTACAACACAAACATTGACCATGTCATGCTGGAGAAGGACCGGCGGGCCTGGAACGGCCACTACTTCATCCTGACCAACCAGAAGGGCCAGGTGTACCAGTGCAGGTAAGGTGCTAGGGTCACCTGCTAAGCCAAGAGGGCTTTTCCTAGAAGGAGGCCACCCCTGGTCCTCCTGAGATGTCCGATGAAGAGACGGAATGGGGCTTTTTGTTCCTTCCTCCCGTTGATACTCAGTGCTAAGAGGTCTGCTCAGTTACTGTCTCACAAGTGTTCCCCTAAAAGTGTTCGGAGGGCTGGGGATATAGCTCAGTGGAATAAGCGCTTGCCTAGCAAGCGCAGGGTCCGGAGTTCAATCCCCAGTACCGCAAAAAAAAAAAAAAAAAACAGTACATAACCGCTTCCTTAATTTGCAGCTATGTGAATAAAAGTGTTTGGGAAATGCTAACAGTTTCCTTCCATCAGGATTTATTGGTCTTCGTGTTCAGTGTTGAGTATTCAGCATAAGCACAACTGATGTGTCCCCAAAATCCTACTTGTAACCCTCCTCGACCTGTTATTCTCAAACGCTGGGGAATGTGGGGCCATGTGCCCTGAGTATTAGACCAGCCCAGAGGGATTTCACAACTGAACAAGAGTAGGAGGCCCAGTGGGCAGCACTTGCAAAGACCAATTTTAACCAGGGCGTGGTGGCATACTTCCATAATCTCAGGAGGCTGAGGCAGGAGGATGCCCATGAGTTTGAAGCCAGTCTGGGCTACATAGTGAGTTGAAACTCAGCCTTGTTAGACCCTGTACACCCCCTCCCCAAAAAGAGACACATTTGGCTTGGAAGGCAGCCCAATACTGTGTGTATTTGCGGGGAGGCACCCCAAACTTCCTTAATCTTCACAAGGAATGGTGGACTTTGCCAGTCCTCTTTGTACACATGCAGATGTGAGGCTCAGAGAAATTGGGTAATCAGATCCTCTCACACAGCTAATACATGTTGGAGCTTCATTTGAGCTCCTATTTTCTGACTCCAAAAATTATTTTCTTTCCGAGAGTTGGATTCCCAGTACCAAAAAAGAAAAAAGAAAAGAAACCACCCTGTGGTCAAACTGTTTTACTGGCTGGCCAGATCCAGCTCCTGAGCTGCCCACTGCCAGATTGCGCGCACGTATCAATGAGCAGGACTTAGTGTGAAGATTCTGGCCCTGCTGCCCTTGGGATACCTCTCGGCTGTGGGCCACAGGGCCTGTGTCTCCTCACCTGGAAAGCTGGCCACAGAACACCTACTCAGGCTTGCCACAAATCGACAAGCACTGGGCTGGCACCTGGGTGCTGGTGGGCAAATACGTGTACCTGAGGGCCTGATGGAAGCGGGGAGCTTAACATCAGGCTCTGTTCTCGTTGCTCAGCAGGGGACTTAGTCCCACTGCTGCATTCAAAGTGAAGATTTTTCAGTTCCTATAGTCTCATAGCACCACCTCTTCCTCAGAGTGATGTTATACCCACGTGTGGTATAATTCTGGCCCAGCGTGAAGGGACGTATACACTTCCTGCAGGCTTGGGGAGACAAGGGTGGTCTTCCAGGTATCCTGCAATAGGTCAGTATGGTGAATGAATGAAGGGATGCTTTCCTGTTTTCTTTCTTTCTGTCTGTCTGTCTTTTTGAGATGGGGTCTTGCTGTGCAGTTCAGGCTGGGCTTGAGCTCACTTTGTAGCCCAGGCTGGCCTCAAAGTCACAAGGATCTTCCTGCCTCAGTCTCCCGAGTGCTGGGATTACAGGCGTGTGCCGCCACGCCTGGATCTCTGCTGTTTTCTTTAGCTGCCAGCGGTTGAAGTGAGGCAGGAGAGTCTAGAGAGTGATGTGCACTGGTGATCTTAGTCCAAGAGACTGAGCCATCTTTCCTCTGTCTCCACCTACAGCGTTCTTCTTGTAGCCACCGGCCTGTCAGTCCCCCACCAAGTGGACTTCCCAGGCTCTGAGCATGTGGAGGGTTATGAGTCCGTGTCTGTGGACCCTGATGACTTTGTGGGTCAGAATGTGCTGATCCTGGGCCGGGGGAACTCAGCCTTCGAGACAGCGGAGAACATCTTGGGTGTCACAAACTTTATCCACATGCTGAGCCGCTCCCGGGTACGGCTGTCCTGGGCCACCCACTACGTTGGAGACCTCAGGTGCGCTGCCTCCCTATCTGCATGTTCCATACCCTGCATCAGGCTGTGATGAAATACCTGAGGCTGGGCACTTTAGAAAGAGAAGAGCTTCATTTAGCTCTTCATTTCAGAGGCTGAAATTCCAAGCAGTATGGTGCTGGTTCTAGTAAGTCCACCCACTCCCAGTCCTGTGTACCTCCTAGCAAATGGCATCATGGTGACAGCAGTGCAAAAGTGAGGGACATGTCCCGTGGTTAGACAGGAAGACAGAACCAGGGCAGGGGCCAGGCTCATTTCTTTCATGACAGTACTCTACCTGCTACTCCTGGGAGTTGCATAAAAAATACCTTCATCTCTTCCCAGGGCAGCGAGCCCAGTAATCTCCCACCAGGTGCTGCTTCTTTAAGGTACCATGTTCCAGCCTCACCCCACTGGGGACCCAGCTCTCCACGCATGAGCCCTTGGGGACACACCACATCAAGCCCTGCTCTGAGTCCCCTTGTCCTCTCCTTGCATTCTATTGGGGCCCCAGAGCCATCAACAATGGCCTGCTGGATACCTACCAGCTGAAGTCCCTGGACGGGCTCCTTGAGTCGGACCTGAGAGATCTGGCCATCGTGAAGGACGCCAAGGGCAAGTTCCACATCACCCTGAAGTTCTTCCTGGAGGAGGCCAACTCCAGCCAGAGCACCGACGCCATCCCCCTCCCCCAGGATGACAATGACAACTTTGCCATGCGTGTGGCCTACGACCGGGTCATCCGCTGCCTGGGCTGGAATTTTGACTTCTCTATTTTCAACCAGTGAGTCGGGCTCGAGGGGGTCCCTTCTGACCCACCCTGAGGGATGGAGTGGCCCTCAGTGAGCCAAGGATGGGAGCTTTGTCCACTGTCAGTCCCGGGTGGCACTGAGCTCCTCAGAATCCTCATCTGAGTGGGGACCTCCACCTGTGACACAGCCAGGCCAGCTCAGACATGTGGTGTTGAAGTTGCACAAAGGCTGGCAGCCCAGGGGCTCAGAGCTAGACTCCAGGTCAGCCTGAGGGTCTCTGCTGACCCAGTCTGTGAGCTCTAGAAAGGTTACTTTCCCACACACACCCCAGTTCTTCATCTCTACAGTGGGGGTCATAGTCTCTGATTCACACAGTTATTAACGGAAGAGCACTTAGCATATACTATATGCTCAGTAAAGGTTGCTGAAACTATTTGTAGTTGTATATTGAGGAATTGCTTCACCAAGCCTGGTTTTTAGATGTTGCTGCCCGGTTCTGTGTGAGGCTTACAGTAGAAGCATCCACCTAGTTTCTCACTTGCTTTAGGCCAGGGCACAAAAGGACCAGGGCCTGCCCCAACCCTCTTTCCCCATCAGGTGACAGCAGAGCCCAGCCATGTGTCAGGCTTCAGTTCCGGCTCTGTTCCTGACCTGCCATGTCATTGTGCTAAGCCGCACTTACTTCACCAATGCAGGAGGGATGACCTTCCCACCTCCTCGGGTCACGGTGAGGTTGAGTAAGATGAGGGCCGTAATGCACACACTCCATTCTGGCCTTGAACACATGATTCATCCATCCACAGCAATTGCTGTCATTAACAACCCTGTCCACTCCCAGGTCCCTGCGACTCTCCTCTGGGAGTGAGCTCAGCAAGAAGTACCCACTGATCAGAGCGAGCTATGAGTCCAAAGGAAGCCGAGGTCTCTTTATCCTGGGCACTGCCAGCCACTCGGTGGACTACCGGAAATCGGCAGGGGGTTTCATCCATGGCTTCCGATACACAGGTGAGTCTGACTGGGAGGTCTCCTGTCCCCAGGCAGAACCACTGACATTATTTCCAGGACTTAAAGCATGCTCCCCATTTATAGGAGCGTTAACAGGATTGCTGATCTTAACGGCCCTGTCCAGGGCAGATGATCCTGGGTTTTTATAGCCTCAGCTGAAATGTAAAAGCGGATAGTCATGGGTGTTGGGGATGCGGTTATGGCCAGCGCAGGCTAAAGAATGCAGTGCTGGACCATGGTCTTGCAGGTGAAGCTTTTGCCTAGCTCACCCCCTGCTGGGGATCCCCAGTGTTGGAGCTGTCCAGAAAGTAGCCTCTCCACCCTCACGAGCCTCTGTCAGGGCCACATAAAGTCGTAGCTGGGCATCAGGCAGCTCTGAAGCATCATGTGCGTGTAGACTCAGGTGATACAGATTTCAGTGAAAATTACAGTTGGAGCTGGCGTGGTGGCAGGAGGCTGAGGGAGCCTGAGGCAGGACAAGTGCCGCAAGTTCAAGGCCAGCCTGGACTACATAGTGAGATCCTGTCTCAAAAACAAAAGTTGGAATTTGGATTTTATCGAGTAGTACTTTTTCAAAACTCAGAACTGAAAATACAAATTTTCTGCTAACTTGAAAATGTTTACATGAAAAATACGAAAACATATTTTTTAAAAACTTGATTCATTGCACGAGAATAATCCCCAACCAGAAACTGCTGCATTATGATTTTTTTAAGGGTAAATGGGAAGTAGACAACAAGAGAGAAAAATGAACTGGGTACTTCCAGTAGGCCCATTGCTGTGAACACAGCATCCTGCAGGGTTACCAGCTTCCTTCAAGGTGGCTGTGAAACCTTCAAACTTCCATTTTTTCCTTTTCTTTTTTTCAATTTATTTTTGAGGGGCTGGGGATCTAGGTCAGTGGCACAAGCACCTACCTGGCAGGTGCAAGGTCCTGAGTTCAATTCCCAGTACCAAAAAAAAAATATTTTTGAAGCCAGGCATGGTGGCTCATGCCTATAATCCCAGCACTCAGGAGGCTGAGGCAGGAGAATCACTGAGTTTGAGATCAGCCTGGGTTACAAACTGAGCCTGAACTGCATAGCAAGACCTTGTGTCAAAAGGACAAAAGTAAACAAATAAATAAATTTGATATTAAAAGAACAAAATATATTTTTGATCTCTTTTTTTTTTTTTTTTTTTTTTTT
>PVLD010012068.1:0-17716 GCA_004027595.1 Dinomys branickii | reverse complement strand
CCAGCTAGCCTTGAGCTCACTTAGGTAGCCTGGGCTGGTCTCAAACTTGCAACAATCCTCCTGCCTCAGCCTCTCAAGTGCTGGGATTATGGGCATGAGCTACCACACCCAGCTAATTTTGAGAGGAAATCTCTTGCTGTGGTATCCAGCCAGGATGGTCTCAAACTCATGAGCTTAAGTGATCTTCCTGCCTCAGCCTCCAGATACCTGGCTCTGCAGGTATACTCTACCACCACACCTAGCTGAAACCTTCATTTTTCTTTCCTTCTTTTTTGTCTTTTTGAAACAAGGTCCCACTATGCAGTTCAGCTTGGTCTTGAACTCCCTTTGCACCCCAGGCTAGCCTGCAATGAACCTCCTGCCTCAGCCTCCCCAGTGCTGGGATTACAAGCATGCACCACCACACCTGACTCAAACCTTCATTTTTCTTAAGAAACATCTGAGGGCCAGAGTTCTGATGATTTCCTCACGATATCTTGAGCCCCAGTTATCAGTGGAATAATAATCCCCCCAAGATTGGTAATACTATGAAAAGGTCATTAGTAAGGACTGAGCATTAACAACAGTGTTGTGATTTTGAGCATCTCGTACAAGAAGCTCTGGTTGCCCTCACTCAGTGGAATGCAAAGACTTGAAAGCAGTGCCCTCTCTTCCGGCTCCAGCACCAGCACCAGAGCACAGAGAGTGTGCTGATAGCTTGGTGATTTGTAGGGAATAATCAGTGGTTTGTGAACAGAAGTAGGAGGAAAAACTGGCTGAACAAGCATCAGACTGAATCTAAAAATCTAGTCCCAGGGTGAAGATTCATAGTGAATTCCAAATACAAAGGAGCAGCTTCAATTCTGCGGGAGCTTCACATACCTTCTTTACCCCACACCAGAAGGAGGAGTAGATTGAAGCCAGTTAGCTGGCATGGTGGCATCGTTTTCAAGTTCGAGACCAGCCTGGGAGCTACAAAGTGAGCTCAAGGTCAGCCTGAACTGGAGTGAGACCCTGTCTCAAAAGGATAACAAAACAAAAAAAATTGAAGCCAGTTGACTAGGGCATTTAGCTGTTGTTTGTTTTTAGCTGTTAACTAAATATCCCTGGATGGATTTCACCACTCTAGTAAGGATTTAGTTTAAGGTGTTTGCTTTGCCTTCAGTGGATGTAGAGTAAGTCTGTAAGTCTGTAATCCTGAAGTATACGGCATTCGCTTAGGGGTCTGAAGGTTCCTGGTCTATGTAACTATAGTCCTGGTAGCAGCTGGCGGGGGTGGGGAGGTGGATGATAGTTGCCATATGTTGTGACTGATAGAAACTGACACCCACACGGAACCAGAACAGACCTTCTGACACAAGAGAAGACCTTATCAGGGGGAGCTGGGCAGGGGGGTAGCAGGCTGCCTAGCCGACCAAGGCAGCGGTGAGCTGAGCAAAGCGTGGGCTTTTAAACTCTTTCTCAGGGTGGGTGTCAGCAGGCCAGAATAGCCTGAGTGGGGGTGGGGGGGGTGTTGTCTGTGTGTCAGAACAATCTGAGCAGGGTGGGTTGGGCTGGAACACCTCAAGCGAGATGAGCTGTTCCTCAGAGTCCTGCTAAAGCGGGTGAGGGCGGGTTTGGCTTTTGTGGCCGAGGGGAACTGAAGTGGAACAGGTAAGGGAAGGAGAGAAATACTGAGAGTTAAAGTTTTCCCATGAGGGGGGCTGGCTACCCTGTGACTTATCAGTGACTCCCCTGTAAGCCCAGCAACTCAGGAAACTAAGGTAGAAGGATGGCATGTTCAAGGCCAGCCTGGGTAATTTAGCAAAAGCCTGTCTCAAAATAAGGTGAAAATTGTGAAGGGGGTTGGGAATTAGGTCAGCATTAGAGCACTTGCCCAATACACAAAAAAACAAGTTGATAGTATAGCAAATGATGGTATGAAAAAGGTCAGTGGAACGGTGCTTGCATGGCAAGCGTAAGGTCCTGAGTTCGATTCCTGGATCCAAAGCAAGAAAAATGTTCTCAAATTTTCATTTGTTTTTATGTGTTTGGTTGCTGGAAATATTATTGGGGATGTGGGGTGTATTAATACATAAAAATAAAAGTTGATAATGCTAGAACAGCTATGAATGTTAGCATAGTAATGTTACCTTTTTTGTTCTTTTGGGTAAAATTCCAGTGAGTGGAGTTCAACCTCCTAGGAATAGTAGAATGCGGTTTTTTTGGGTTTGCGGGAGGCGGGGGGTTGTCTTTTTGAGACAGGGTCTCGTTATGCAGTACAGGCTGGCCTTGAGCTCACTTTGTAGCCCAGGCTGGTCTTGAACTCCCAAGGATCTTCCTGACTCAGCCTCCTGAGTGCTAGGATTATAGGCATGTGCCATCACACCTGGTGGAATAATAGAATGATAAAGATTATAGAAATGAGTTGTGGTGTTTTGTTTCATGAGTGTGATGAGGATAATGTCATAGTGTTTGTTTTAAGTTAAATGTGGATAATGTAATTGGAATTTTTTGATGTTTTATTTTTTACCTTTTTGGAGACAGGGTCTCGCTATGCAGTTCAGGCTGGCCTTGAGCTCACTTTGTAGCCCAGGCTGGCCTCGAACTCAACAATCCACCTGCCTCAGCCTCCCGAGTGCTGGCATCACAGGCGTGCACCACCATGCCCGGCCTTTTTCTTTTTTTTTTTTTTTTTTTGTTTTTGGATAATGTAATTGTTAATGTGACCTAAGTCTCCACTGTTCTGAAGAAACACCCAGAGAGTCAGAGTTTTAATGATTTCCTCACTTTCATAGGAATTGAACTGCAGACTCAGGCTTTAAAAAAAAAAAAAAAAACACTTCTGGTTTCTCAAAAGCAGACCAGAGCCTTCCCTGTAGGGAAGAACAATCTGGAGTGTGGCGTGGTCCCTGTCCTGTCACTCACCTGGTGGGGAGTGACAGTCTCTGCCCCTTGGTTCTTACCTAAACCCATTTGAGAAGCCCTGGATATGAGCTCTCCACCAGCAGCCTCATAACCCCTGCCGCCGGTGGCTCCTCAGGCTGCTGAGTGGATGCTGTAGTGCTCGGTGGCTGCTGCTACAGAGGTACTTACACCATAAAAACTGTAAGGATATTGTGTCCAGCTACCCGACTTCTCCGTACTTATGCAGTCCATTGCCTCACATCACCTAATGCTTGTTTTTACCTGTTACCGACTTGCCAGTTCGGCAGAGAAAGATAATCGTGTTTCGCTGCTAATTTCCAGGCGATAGGTCTTATGCCCCACATGTGTTGTTAGGGAAACACTTGGCACAGAGCTAGAGCCATCTGTAGACCAAAATGATTTCCAGGCCTCCTCACTCCCACGCTGAGCCCCTCCCTGTACCTACTGTCCTGGCAGACACTGCCCTGTCTGTCCTGCCTCCTCTTCCCTGGCTTGTACACACCGTCCTTAGTCCGGTGAGGCAGAGCCTGTTATTTCAACCCCATTCTCTGCTGACCAGAGAAATAACCTGGCCGGAGTCACACAGCCGGGGAACGGCAGAGGTGAACCTACCCCGTTCCACTCTGAAGCTTACACATAAGGACTAAGCTTCAGGCAAAAGAGGAGCAGGCCTCGGGGCACGGGCAGCTGAGCGCTATGGTCCCTGAGCGGTGGATAGGCCTCGTGCGGGGAGGGACAGCAGGGAGTCTGTGCCTCACTGAAAGGATCTGCCTGGACCTTGCTCATTGTTCAGCTGAGGAACAATCTCAAAGGAAACAAGACAGGAAGGATAGTAAAGCGACAGAGACAAAGATGGTGGCACAGACCCGTAGCACATGGGAAGCAGGACGTGCTGGAAACCCTGCCCACTCCCTCTGAATCACTCTGCAGACTGCCCCTGCCTTGCTCTTGCCTGCGATGGGCCCCTCTGCCTCTCCTGACGGACTGGCCATCCTGCCACTGGGCATGCTCGCTTTCCATCCAGTACATAGTACCAAAAATAACAAAAACCATCTTTTTCTTTGTTAAATACTGGAGGTGGAACCTACAGCCTGGCACGTACCAGGCAAGTGTTGTACTACTGAGATATTTCCCCAGTCTTTTTTATTTTTTAAGTTGGGACGGGGTCTAAGTTTCCCAAGCTGTCCTTGAATTTAGAATCCACTTATAATCCTCCTGCCTCGGCCTCCTGAGTAGCTAGGATTACAGGTGCGCCCCTGTAGCCAAATCTTTCTATCTTTCTTCTGAGATAGAGTCTCACCGCAGTTTAGGCTGGCCTATGGCTTTTAATCCTCCTGCCTCAGCCTCCTAAGCAGCTAGGATTACAGGTGTATGCCTCCACTGCTGGCTGTTAACGATCTTTCTGTAAACAAAAACCCTCATCCTCCGCTAACTGTTTTCTTCCCCTCCTGCTGCAGACTCCCAGCGCCTCAGCACAGCCTTGAGTGCTCGGCGGGCTGCATCGGCTTGTCCTCCCTGCCGTCTCCTTTGCCTCTTCCCCACACTAATCCTGCTCTTTGACATGTGCCCAGCACTCTCGGGACTTCACCTCTTTGCATGCACTGTTCCCTAGGCCCAGCCCACTTTCCCACACACCTGAGCTGTGTGATCCCAAACCTTTTGCAAAACTGAGGTCAGCTGTTGTTCCTCTGAGGAGCCAGGCATCTAATGAAGCTAACATCTCCCCGGCTCTTGGCCCCCAGGGTTCCTTTACAGGTGACCCCCCTGCATGTGTCCTAGCCGTTGGTGCCTTTGGGTGTTTTATGATTACTTTTGGAGGAGCAGCTATCCATGTGTGGTATGTTAGTCCCACAGTGATGTACAGTAGCCCCAGAGGTACAGAAAACCCATCTCCCTGATGCACAGAGCATCGCAAAATGGACCTGAGGAACAGATTGGACTTGGAGTGTGAGAGAGAGGGCAAATCTGAGATTTTTCCACGTGGGAGTCTCTGATGGAAACAGGGCCGTGCAGGGAGACACAGGGCGCTGTGTCTGGGTTGGAAAGCACCCCGTGTGAGGGGGTGGCATTGGGACTTCCATAAACAGATGGCCTCGAGCAGGAGCGGACAAACTCGGAGCCGCCTCTTTCACCCCAGGGCTGGTACTGAGTGTGTCCCTGAGCAGTGCACTGCTGCAGCAGGAGCTGTCACTGTCTGGCTCTTGACGTGTAACCTTCCCAGCCCCACTCTGAAGGCCTGTACTTCCTCCTCCCTCTGGCCACATCAGTGCGTGCTGTGCACCGGCTCCTGGAACATCGCCACCATGGCATCGCCTGGCCCTGCACCAAGCACCCCATCACTCAGCTGACTGATTCCATCATCCGGCGTGTGAACGAGGCTTCTGGGCTCTACCAGATGTTCGGGGTGCTGGCTGATGTCATCCTGCTGAGGGAGTGAGTGACCCTTCCCATCCCCGCCTGCCTGCCTTCCCCCCACCTTACCAAACGCCCTGTACCATGCTGCTCTCTCTGTCCTACGTGAAGGGAAACCCAGGGTCCCTTCCTAAAATGAGGCCAAAAATGAGGGGACAAAGTCTGTTCTGGAGTTGAGCTCTCTCAAGCCAGGGCCAGTTGGTCCTGGTTTTTATCAATCAGGCAAATAGTGGCACTCAGTGCCCGCAAAGGACACAGCGCAGAACAGGCGGGAACAGGGCTGGCTGGGGAGGCCAAAGGCCCTCAGGGCAGAGCAGGCGGGCAGAGCAAGAACTGTCGGCCAGAGGGTGCAGCATGGCCCCAGCTGGGGATGCCCAGCACGCCCAGTCCAGGGGCACAAGAGGATGTCCTTGTGCTCAGTGCACACCCTGAGCTCACTTCACCCGTGAGCCGCCTTTCCCATCAACACCCACACTGAGGGCAAAGCCTACTGGCTTTGCCTTCTGGAGTCTGAACAGCTTGGCCAGCTCCACTGTCCTCGTCCCAGCCCCACGTGCAGCCCTGGTGTGACCTCGTCGCAGCAGCTGGGCTGCTCCCTGTAGAATAATCACTGATGTGGGTCCAGCAGCTCCTTGTCCAGAGAACCTATATTCCCAGCATGCACACACAGCCCCAGCCTCCCAGTCCTCCACACAGCAGGGCACTCACTCCCTTCCTAGCCCCTCTCCCTTGGTGTCCTCCCAGCCTGGACGGCGCCCTCCCAGATGCCCTTTGCAGGTTGCAGTTTCTGGAATGTATCCTAGGTAGAAAGAATGTGGTCATCAGAGTGATGGGAGTGAGCCAGGGTCCACACTGCGCGCTGATGCCAGGAGCAGGGACGCCCATACCCCATGAAACCTGCCCCTCTCCCCTCTGCATGGCACTGAGGCCCCACATTCCCCGCCCAGGAATGCCACAAGCTTTGAGTACCTGGAGGAGTTCCCCATGCAGATGCTGGCCCAGCTGGAGACCCTCACAGGAAGGACGGCTAAGCACGGCCTCTTCGTCATCAACATGGAGTATGGCAAAAACTTCTCGGGGCCTGACAAGGATGTCTTCTTTCATGACCGGTCCGTGGGGCACACAGAAGACGCCTGGCAGTCTAACTTCCTCCACCCTGTCATCTACTACTACAGGCACCTCCCCACCGGTGAGCCGGGACGTCCTAGAGGTGGCGCCCCTTGGACCCACTGTCCATAGCATTGTTAGCAGTAAGCCCTTGCAGAGACCCTACAGCTGACAGAAGGGGGACCCCTGGGGAGCTCTGCCCAGAGACCAGGCAGGGGCAGAAGGCCTGAGGATAGTGAATGCTGATTCCAGGTTCCGCCACATATGACCTGCCTGGGCCACACTGGAGTGCTGTGATTGCCAGGCACTGCCCTGAAGGAGGGCTGCTGTCAGAGAAGCTGACCACAGTAGGGGATGAGAGCCTGCAGGCTGAATATTAAAGTGGAGGGGACTGGGAAGCCAAGCTGGTAAACAGTATAAAAGGCTGGCTGAGATTCCCGGTTCTGTTGCTGTGTGACATGGGGCCATGTCTCAACCTCATCTGTAAAGCGGGGATGACCTTCGTGCCTTCCCTGTAGGAGTATGTGGGGTGATCTGACAGTGCACAGAATGCCCGCAGTGCAGCCAATGGAGAGGGCGGCCCAGCTTGCAGCTGCTCCCAAGTGCAGAGCTAGTGTCAACTGGCAGGAGGGACGGGGTGCAGGCCTGTGCCGAGATGAGGTGGAAATAGTCACCTTGAGCCAAGTTCCCAGCACAAGCACAGTCAGGTCCCAGCTCGGTGGCCATCTGACCAGGCACCATGGAGGAGGGTGACAGCAGCAGGAAGTGGGCCTTAGAGGAGGCCTAAGGTGCTGTCCTTGCAGGGCTCAGAGCAGGACCAGTTTTAAAGCAGCCGTGATGGGTCTCCCCGTGTGTCTTGGCCAAACACCACCTTCATATTATCGGTCTTAGCCGCCCTCTGAAACCGCTGTGCAGCGCTCGTCCTCTTCCCCGTGTCCGCTTCCAAGGGTCCGAAGGTGGTGAACGAGCTGCAGTGTGTCAAGAGCATCCCAGATGAGCTGGGCTTGGTGGTCCACGCTGTGATCCCAGCACTGGGGAGGCTGAGGCAGGTGGATCAACAAGTTTGAGGCCAGCCCAAACTACATAGTGAGATTCTGCCTCAAAAAGTAAAAAAAAAAAAAGCTGGATGTAGTGGGGCACACTATAGCACATGGGAAGCTAAGGCAGGAGGATTGCTATGAGTTCAAGGCCAGCTTGGGCTACAAAGTGAGTTTAAGGCCAACCTGCACTACATAGTGAGACCTTGTCTCAAAAAAAAAAAGTGGCAGGATGCTGGGACATGCAGGTGGCCAGGTTGGCCATGACGTAGCTCCTCCCCCCCACCCAGAGCAGGAAGTGAGGTTCCGCCCGGCACACTGGCCCCTGCCTCGGCCTACAGCCATCCACCACATCGTGGAAGACTTCCTGACGGACTGGACCGCCCCGGTGGGGCACATCCTCCCGCTGAGGCGCTTCCTGGAGAACTGTCTGGACACCGACTTGCGAAGTTTCTATGCAGGTAACTTGAGTTTCCGAGACATAGGAACAGAGCCAGGAGTCAGAGGCAGGTGCAGAAGATCTGTGCTGTGTGGAGTCTTCAGACTCAGATCTCAAAATCCAAACTTGGCCTCCCAACCCCATCCCTAAAACTACAGAGTAAGATGTCTTCCTCAAAAACAGCACAGGAATCCAGGTGTGGTGACCCACACCTATAATCCCAGTACTCGGGAGACTGAGGCAGAAAGATCACTAGGACTTTGAGGCCAGCCTGGGCTACAAAGTGAGCTCAAGGTCAGCCAGAACTGCATAGTGAAACCCTGTCTCAAAAAGACCAAAAAAAAAAGCAAAGAAAGAAAGAAAACTGGCCAGGAGTCAGGCATGGTGGTACACACCTGTAGTCCTAGTGCTTGGTGTGGTGGTGGTTTGTTTCTGCAGTACTGGAGACAGAACCCAGATATATTCCTAGCCCTCTTTAAATTTTTTTTATATTTTTGGTACCAAGAATCAAAGTCACAACCTTGCACTTACCAGGCAGGTGCTGTGGCACTGAGTTATATGCCCCCCACCCAGCCCTTTTTATTTTGAGACAGGGTTTCACTAAGTTGCCCAAGCTGGGCTCGAATTTGATCCTCCTGCCTCAGCCTCCCACAATTCTGGGATTATAGGTGCACACTACCACTCCCAGCTCACTGTAGTACTTGGGAGGCCGAGACAAGAGGATTGTTGGTTTGAGGCCAGTCTGGGTGACACAGCTATTTCAAGGATGGCCTGAACTATATTGTAAGAATGTATGTCCAAAAACTAAAGAAGAAAAAAAAAAGAAAAAAAGACCGTTAGGAAAATAAGGAAACTCCCAGAGGCCTGACACTGTGAAAAGCACAAACGTTGACTGGGCCTGCTGCCCATCACTGGCCCCTATCCTGGGTCTGTACTGACCAGCACTTGGGCAGGAAGTTGAGATGGGGCTACCTGGGAGATCTAAGACCCTCAAATACATCTTAAGTTTTAGGGTAATAGAAGCAGAAAACACTGCAGGAAGGAAAGGAAGAGATGCATCTTTTGGGCCCAGGGTAGAGTGGGGTGAAAACAGTCTTCCCTGAGAATTTCCAACCACTAGGCCTAATGTGAAGAAATCACAGAAGCGAATGCAAACTTTCCCTTGAGAAATACACTTGCACTGGGCATGGTGGCACACACTTTTAATACCAGCATTCAGGAGACTGAGGCAGGAGGATTGTTGCGAGTTTGAGACCAGCCTGGGCAACAAAGTGAGCTCAAGACCAGCCTGAACTCTATAGTGAGACCCTGTCTCAGAAAGACAGAAAGAAAAAAAAAAAAAAGAGAGAGAAATATACTTGAAAATGAGGCCTCCAAGAATCCCCACAGATGAAGTTCCAAGGATCAGGAATTCCCAGTGAAAATTCACATAGCACATAAGGCTACATAGCATCTGCAGGGAGTGCTAGCAGCAGTAACCCGTGGGATCAAACCTTCAAGCAAAGGCTGCAGTGTTGAGCTGGTCAGGTGGTAAATACAGCCCAGAAATAAAAAATATGAGAACGTAATGATGGGGAGAAAAAGAATCTACACTTTGGCTGGGGATTGGTGGCTAAGTGGTGGAACACTTGCCGGGCAAGCATGAGGACCTGGGTTCAATCCCTGCCTATGTACATGAAATACATATATAATTGTATACATATGTATGACCATATGATATAGATGTGTAAGGGAACAGAGACTTCCAAGTCAGGCAGTTTTGAGAAGGATATAAATAGAACTGGAAATAAAATAAAATGAGAAGCTCAAGGTAAAGGTTTAGTGCTGCTTTATATGGAGATGAAGAGAGAACTGGTGAACTGAAAGACGCATCTGAGCTACACCCAGAGGACTGGGGAGAGCAGGGGAGTCTGTTGAAACAAGCCAGATTTTTGTCTTTTTTAAACTCCTGACATGGTGGTGCAGACCTGTGATCCCAGCACTCAGGAGGCTGAGGCAAGAGGATTGCTGTGAGTTCAAGAGCAGCCTGAGCTACTAAGTGAGTTCAAGGTCAGCCGGCACTATGTAGTGAGACCCTGTTTCTAAAAAGACCAAAAAAAAAGAAATCTCAGTAAACCCCTGAATGCCTAGGCTATTGATTCCTTTTTTTTCCCCCTTTTTCTTTTTTTTTTTTTTTTGTCTTTTTGAGACAGGGTCTTGCTATGCAGTTCAGGCTGGCCTTGAGCTTACTGTGTAGCTCAGGCTGATCTTGAATTTGCAACAATCCTCCTGCCTCAGCCTCCCTAGTGCTGGGATTACAGGCGTGCGCCATCACTCCCAGCTAATTCTTTTTTTTTAAATTGAGGAAACATCTGTTTAATACTGCTGTGTCTCAGACACTGCTCATACCACGTCAGGTTAGAGTCCAATCCGGCCCAGTCAAAGAGCAAGAGTCCTTGTTTCATCCTGAGTCTGCTTTGAAATAATACTGTATGTTATGGGAGATCATTAGTAATACACACATACATGTATATCATACACAAACACACAGTTCATCCATAGAGCCAGAGCAAAACACCTTTGAAGAACTGGCAGTCTGCAGGCCAACAACCTGGACCATACACTGACCTGTAAAATTAGGGTAGAGTCCTCAGCTCCTAAGTAATGCCCCCCATTTCTCGAGGTTTTGAGGAACATTTAAAAATGCCCAGTGTCAGCTAAAAGTGATGACACGTGTCCATAATCTCAGCACTCTGGGAGGTTGAGGCAGGAGGATCATAAGTTCAAGCCTGAGCAACTTACTGACATAGTGAGACCTTGTCTCAAAATTTAAAAATATGTAGAGAGCTAAGGATGCGGCTCAAGGCTGAGACAATGGGTTTAATACCTAATTGCAAAAATAAACAAAAGCCAGTACATATCGGACTATGAACACCCTGAGTCCCAGCCAGACACTGTCCCAGCTCTTTAATGTCCTGTGCCCCCTTCCTAGACACTGCTGGACCGTGCAAGCTCTGAGTGTGGCTGCCCTGACCAGGGAGGACCCCAACAGAAGGCCAGCTGGCAGAGTGCTAGGCTCCCCCCCACCCCTTTAGCACGGTGAAGCTGCCTGTTCCGGCCTCAGACCATGCTGGGCATCTGTGCCCCCAGTCTTTGCAGAGGGGTGACATCCTCAGAAGGTGGTGCTGGCTAAACAGCCACCTTGCAGTCCTCCCTGGCATGTGCTCTCTTGCCTGCTCTAAGAGGGTTACCATGCTCTCTCCCACTGGGGGCCTGTGTGCCAGGAGTCAGGTATAACAGGAGCTAGGCGTGGGATTGCCATGAGTTTGAGGCTTGTCTGTAGTGAGTTCAGTGACAGACTGGAATATATAGCAAGACTCTGTCTCAAAAAAAAAAAAGGTCACACAAGAAGGGACATACGTGGAGCTCCTTTAAGCCTGTTCACCCCTAGGAGCCTGACTGTATCCTTCATCATGTGCTCACGTCTTACATGAAAGATAGGCTGGTGGAGGTGAAAAAGTTTCCCCAAAGGTGCAAAGGGACTCTAGCCAGGTTCTGACACTGCAGCTTCCCAGCTTGTCTGTAACTCCCTCAGAAGACTGAGCACAGATCTGTTTCCTCTCCTGTTTTTTCAGTCACAGCCATATAATTCCCCCATTACCTGCAGGGGGTTGTGTCCCCAGTGGATGCCTGAAACCCCAGAGAAAATCAAGCCCTGTGCCTATAGCACATAGCTTGGTGTCACTACCTTCCTGAAAGCTTCATAGAGGCTCAGGGCTTTCTGGCGCAATATGTCGATGTCAGAACACATTTCCCGTTTGTAAAGACTTTATGAAGTCTTCCACCCACAAATGTAATACCTTCCCATCTTTACTAAGCAGATATGCACTGTGTAATTTTGGAGTTCGTGGTGCAACAGAAAACCTAGCAAGAACTTCTCTTTCCTTCCTCACAATTTTATAGAGAGAAGATGGGTTCATAGACCTTAGCACCTGGGGCACACAGTTCCTTATTAAATCCAGAACCGTCACCTTTCTTTCTACTTAAAGGAAGTACTTCGTGACTTTTCCTTGACATATCCAGGATGCCCCCATCACTGTTCTTGTGCTTTGGGGTCATTATTAAGTAAAATAGGGAACAGTAATCTGATAACCAAGATGGCTACTAACAAGTGGATAGCGTATACAGTGTGGATACTTTTTTTTTTTTTTTCTTTTTTGCGGTACTGGGGATCGAACTCAGGACCCTGCGCTTGCTAGGCAGGCGCTTATTCTACTGAGCTATATCCCCAGCCCCAGTGTGGATACTTTGGACAGAGGGATGATTCACGTATCAGGTGGGACAGAGCAGAAGGGGAGCTAGACTTGATAACACTACTGAGAGTAGCACACAGTTTAAAACATGAATACCAGTTGATAACTGGAACCACAGAAAACTAAATGAAGAGAGACTACTGTACTTGGTTCAAAGACTTTTCTCCCATCTTTCCTACCTCTGTTCTCATTTCCCTAAAGGAATTGCTTTCAACCTTGTGTTTGTTCCTTCTAATGGCTACAGTCTTACTGGCTTCTTTTGGTTATCTTCACATTTCTGGATAGTATATATCCACAGCTATTTTGTCTTTCAGTCATCAGATTTGACATCGCCTCAACTTTCTGCTGTGGCGTAGATAAGGATGTACCTGTTAAGTCTTTTTTGTCCCCCATAGTGTTTAGAATACAACTTTGCCTGTGATATTTATAACTCCAATATTGTTGCGGGCAGCTTGGGCCTCCATATGGGACTGATCACTGAGCATCTGACACACCTGTGTCACATCCAGAAGAGCGAAGGTCTAAGGGCTGCTTGTGGGTGACCACACTCCCACCCCCAAGCTGGCTTGATGCAGAGCATGCTGCTAAGCTGATCTTTGTGAGCCCATCACTTCTGTGGTGTGCTTTCATTTTGGAGCTTGTTCTCCCAAAATGTCAAGACAGCCTCCTGTTTTTTGACCCTCATGGAGGCTCACAGTCCACAACTTCTCCAGCTGTGAGAGGCCTAGAAAGGTCAGCTCCCAGTTTCAAGGGATGGAGGGTGGTGGACAAGGGCCCTGGTGAGCCCCCAACCTGGCCTGCAGCAGGGCTAGTTCTTCTCCCCTTCACCCCATGCCTCCCCATGATGACTCCTTTTGTTTTCATGTAGAATCCTGTTTCCTGTTCGCCCTAACGCGCCAGAAGCTGCCCCCCTTTTGTCAGCAGGGGTACCTGCGAATGCAGGGGCTCATGAGCACCGAGAGCCTTTGGGAGCACGGCGTGAAGAGCGGGCTGCTGCAGGACTATGCCACCATTGGCCAGGTCCCAGAGGACAGCAGTTGGCAGCCCGGTGACCACGAGCCAGCGGGTCGCCCCCTGGCCACAGGACAGCTGATCCAGTCCCTTGACAGCAACAAGGAGGAGCTCTGACTGTCCTCTCCGAGGCTGCTGGCAGAGTGGCTGGGTTTCTGCCCCAAACCCTGTTAGGCCTCATGTGTCCTTGCAGCCTCACACTCCCGCAGATGTGTGACTGCCAGAGAGTACGCAGGTCCTCCCCATGGCTGCACCAAAGCAATCTTCAGAGCATAGAAGGGCTAAGATGCCACAGCACAGTGGTCTTCCCTCCTGTCTTGGTCCCTGGGTGCTAGGTGGCAAGATCAGGAGAAGGGTGTCCTCTGCCAGCTGTGCACTTGCCTTCCACAGCTGTCTCGTCTCCAGCAGATCATCACCAAGCACAGACTGTACCGTCCCGTCCCTTTCAAGGGCCACCTGCTGCTTTTTTCATCCAGCTCAGCCCTCAGATGGACCTGGATCCTCCCAGCGGAGCAGTTCACAAGTGAAACCCATCCTCATCTTCGTACGGGGTCGCAGCAGGTGCTTTAAAACAAGAGCTTAATGTCCTCCACCGTGTCGCAGGCAGGTGGGATTGTCGCCCCAGCCTGCTGCTGAAGACTCCGATCTGGGAGGTGCTGACTTCCTCCCAGAGGCCCCAGCCACAAGTGCCTATCTGCATTGCCCTCCTTCCGTGCTCTCTCATCCACAGCTTCCTCACGCTGCCTCACCCATCCTGGTCCCTGCTCTCAGCAGGGTTTGGACTTAGCAACAGAACCGGGGGTGGGGGTAGGGGGTAGCCTGGCTTATCTCACAGGCACAGAGGCTGGCATGGGGCAAGAAGATGCTCCCTGCAATACATCAGACTTGAGCAGGCTCCTCCCTGAGCAGCAGAATGCAGGCACACAAAGCACCCTATCCCTGGGTCATACCTGAGGAACCTGCAACTCTAACCCTCCCGCCCCATCCCCTCCTGCATCCAGCTCCTGCCCAGTCAAGTTCAATGAAGCTGCTTTTCCAGCATCCTGTTCACCATGTGCAAGGAAATGTTTGCAGAGGCTTTCGGAAGGTCCCTAGCACTTGGCTCCTCGCCCGTGTTCTCAGTTACCAGGCACACTCCCCTCCGGTGTTTCCATCTCACTGGGGAATAAGTCATGGGAAAGTGTTTGTACACTAGGCAGTCACAGTGACTTCTCAGAGCCCAGGAGTAGGGGAATTGCTTTTTTGCTGATTGTCACTAGTTCTTCAAGGATCCACTCAGAATTTCGGCGACACTGAGCTGGTTTTCAAGACCCAAATCCTGAGCCAGGTGTGGTGGCACATGCCTGTAATCCCAGTACTCTGGAGGCTGAGGCCTAAGGAGGATCCTTGCCAGTTCGAGGCCAGCCTGGGCTACAAAGTGAGCTCAAGCCAGCCTGAACTGTATAGCAAGACCCTGTGTCAAAAGGACAAAATAGAAAACCCAAATGCGTTTCCAGGGAACATCCTCTTCCTCTTCTCTGCTAGATAAACACCTGCAGCCACCTCTCCTGGTCATTTCAAGGGTTCTAGCAGGCTTATTCTGCAGGGAGAATATGTTTGTCTCATGACCCCACTTGCAAAAGTTTGCACAGGACCAACATTTCTCTAAGGGTTTCTCCTTAGCTCCAGGATGTGGCATTCTGTTTTTCATATAGATTAAATGTAAATCCAAAGCATTTTTAAAATGAATCTTAATTAGCACTCTGCCCTGAAATGTCAGATCCTGTTCTGCACATCTCGCCCACCCAGTTGAGGCTGGCTGAGCCGCTTGTTCCAATAAAATTATGAGGCAGTGTAACAAGGAGTTGACTGACGCCTAAATACAAGACATCTACTGCTTTTCCCTTCATCCGCCAAGTTGTCAGTTCCATGAAAATACCAGTCAGCCTTATTTGTTTTTAATAAGGCAGAATTCTGTTCTTGCTCAGTTCATTAGAGGAGTCTTCCCAGATTTTCTTTTTGTAAATTAGTAGTTGGTTCCAAAGAACGAAGATGATGGCTGCTTTTGCCGGTCCCCTAGCAAGACAAGCTCCTAGCAGCGCCCCCTTTTCTTACCTATCCTCAGGTGCCGTCGCTTTGGGGGGGGGGGGCATTTTAGGGTGGCCACCACCTTCCTGCTGTGTTGGTTTCCCATTTTTTAACTTTATGACCTCATTTTCTTTTTTTGGCAAGTCTGGACTTCCCAGTAGCACAGCTCATCTCTTGCAGCTGGAACTAGTTCCTGTTAGTTAAAACCTTTTAGATATATGTACGAGAAGCTGCTGGTACAAAATAGGCAAATCGGGAATAATCGGCAGGCGAGAGGGCAACTCTACTGTAGATAAGGAGGTGATTTCAAGAAGAATCACAAACCAATAAAAAAGATTGCACAGAACTTTGCCTGAAGTGTAAAGCCAACTGGTTAGTAATTTGGAAAAAAAAAATTGTGGTCTTTTGTTTCCAGACAGGGTTTTGCTATGCAGTTCAGTCTGGCCTTGAGCTCACTTTGTAGCCCAGGCTGGTCTCAAACTCACAGCGATCCTCCTGCCTCAGCCTCCTGAGTGCTGGAATTACAGGTATGTGCCCTTACACCCAGCTTATTTTCATATTAGAACTCTCATTTCATACTACGAAGGTAATTTCATATAAAATTTTTGAAGCCATATAGAAATGGGTTAGGGAAGGGTACCACAGTCAAAGAAGAGACTTAACAAATTTAAAGCAACAGAAGATTTCTCTAGAGGAAAATATTTAGCATTTCCAGGCACACCCATTTAGCCCTTACTAATTAAGTGACTATTTTAGAGAAAACAATAAGGAAAAATAGCATGGGCAAATATGGCAGAATGTAACCCAAAATGTGTAACTGCTGGAAGTAAAAGAAATGAATTGTTTGGTAAACTCCTACCCAACAGATTGTTACATAGCTCTGATGAAAAACCAGGTAATACAAACGTATATGTAATGAAGTGGGGAAGAAAGCAAAATGGGAAACTAGTCAAAACTACTTGGATTACTTGTAACTGTAAAGATAGAAGCCCATGTAGCTGGGCATGGTGGTACATGCCTGTAATCTCAGCACTTGGGAGGCTGCGGCAGGAGAATCACACTGTACATGCAAGGCGAGCCTGAACTATATAGTGAGACCCTATCTCAAAACAGAAAAAGCCATGTGCAGTAGGAAATACAGAACTACTAATTTACAAAAAAAATCCGGAAAGACTCTTCTAATGAACATCACAGATTATCAATGGTGGTTAGATTGTGGGGTTTTGTCTCTTTGGGGGGAGTGTTTTTTGAGACAAGGTCTTCCTGTACAGTTGAGGCTGATCTCAAACTCACAAAGATCCTTCTGCCTCAGCCTCCTGAGTGCTGGGATTACAGGCAGGCACCTCCATGCCCGGCATGATTAGATTGTGTTTAGAGGATTTTTTTTTCCTCCTTTGTTCAAGTTTTGTGGTTACCTGTAGTGCAATAAACAGTTATTTTCCAAAAACTTCTAATTTTCAAACTTGGAGTTATTGGGGCAAGTGGACACAGGAGGTCTTCCTAGCAGGCATATTTGTTTCCTTGGACAGGCAGTGTTCTTGTCCGCATAGAGAAAGCCACTTCCCCACCAGTTGGGAAGAGGCAGCACCAAGGGTTGTATGCTGAGCTAAAGAAATGAACTATGATTAGTGTGTTCCTCTCACAGAGTCTTAGGACTGATCAAACCAGCACAATGAAGATCTCTAGAAACATCTTCTTTCCCAAGTGATAGAAAATGAAAGATTAAAAACCCTTACTTGAGGGGCTGGGGATATAGCTCAGTGGAATAAGCGCCTGCCTAGCAAGTGCAGGGTCCTGAGTTCAATCCCCAGTACCGGAAAAAAAAAAAAAAATTTAACCCACGACTTCCGGGAAGATGGCGACCGGGTAGGCAGCAGAGAGAGAACCTCCCAGAGGATTACCACCCAAACAATGTAATATAGCAATATGAAGACAGAAATAAGGACTTCCAGGAAGAAGACGACCAGCCGAGAGAGTGAGTGTGGAGGGAAGAACGGCTTCAGCTCCTGAACCCGACAGAGAACGCGCTACTGGGACAAACTGCGCCAAACCAGGCAGCGCTCCGGGATCCCGCTCAGAACCCCACCCCCGCAGCCAGCGCTGCGCGAACTGGAGCAACAGCGACCGGCCGGCGGGATTTCTGAGTCGGGGAAAATCTCCATCCAGGGGAAAACATCTGAACGGCACTCCTGTCTGCACGATCACAGGGTGAGTTATGTGCGCGCTCTAACCGGTTTTTCCTGAATCGGGAAGAAGCTCAGCCCAGCGAGAGACATCAAAGCAGCTTTAAGGACTGCGGGATCTCCCGGATGGGAAGACCTACTTAGGCGCCCCAACGGGTTTTGTGAGGGGGGAAGGAGCTCCACCCAGGGAGGAACACCTGAGTGGCCTATCTGCAAGAATCCTGGGGTGGCGAGCTGTTTATTCGCCCCGGCCAGGTCTTGGGGTAGGGAGTAGAAGCGGAA
>PVLD010012067.1:48288-62228 GCA_004027595.1 Dinomys branickii | reverse complement strand
CCCGATTCAGGAAAAACCGGTTAGAGCGCGCACTTAACTCACCCTGTGATCGTGCAGACAGGAGTGCCGTTCAGATGTTTTTCCCTGGATGGAGATTTTCCCCGACTCAGAAATCCCGCCGGCCGGTCGCTGTTGCTCCAGTTCGCGCAGCGCTGGCTGCGGGGGTGGGGTTCTGAGCGGGATCCCGGAGCGCTGCCCGATTTGGCGCAGTTTGTCCCAGTAGCGTGTTCTCTGTCGGGTTCAGGAGCTGAAGCTGTTCTTCCCTCCGCACTCGCTCTCTCGGCTGGTCGTCTTCTTCCTGGAAGTCCTCATTTCTGTCTTCATATTGCTGTATTTCATTGTTTGGGTGGTAATCCTCTGGGAGGTTCTCTCTCTGCTGCCTACCCGGTCCCCATCTTCCCGGAAGTCTCTCCTTCCTATTTTTATACATTTGCAGTGGAATGTGCTTCATCATCTGTGGACCTTGAGCTAGGTTTATCATGGGTTTGGCCCCATATAATGTGGTGACAGTGATAGTTCTAAACTTAGGCCATAAGAAGACTTGGATGGCTCCACTTGAGTTTTTGATACTCTGTCTGGCTGCCATGAGAGTAAGTGCGGGCTAGCTCAGTAGAGGATGAAGTACAGATGGAATAGCAAACAAGAATCTAGTCTAGACCAAGCAAGACATAGCCAAATTTTCTCCTAGATAAAGACATGTGAGTGAGTCCAGCTAAGGCCAGAAGCATTGCCTCGCTAAACCCAGTCCAAGTAGCCAATATACAGAATTGTGACTTAAACAAATGTATATAAGAATTGCACTTTATGACACAATTGTTATGCAGTAAAAGTTAGCCTCTCCATGCATTACTGGGGAGTGCAAATGCAATAAAAATTAGGGAATAAAAGATAACAGAGGCAAAGGCAGGAAGAAAGAAGGTACAAGGAGGTACATTTTAGAGCTAGCCAGTTTGCCAAAAAGTAGTAGCTGGGTCACAGCAGAAGTCCTCTGGAGGAAGTTTCCAGAAAAGCAACATCTCAGAGCAGGCTGTGAACACTGACAGGATCAAAATGTCAGGTCCTCACTAGCTAATTAACCGAATAAGTAAATCTGGAAGATTATGAAGGATCTTATGCACATACGCCTGGTAACAAGAACTATCATCAAAACTCACAAGGGACACAGCAACCTTGCATACAAAAAAATACTTTCCTAAAGAAATCTACACAATAGCTGTCTAGTCTTGTACTTCGGCCATCCTTGTTATTGAGCTTTGTAGCCAAAGATTATTATTTCAAAATATCTTATGTCACCCTCATTTTGCTTTTAAAAATGTGTTCTTGACTGAAGCTCTTGATATACCCTCATAGTTTACTATGATACTTCATACCATTTCAGTGCTGCTGCTGAATATAATCAATTTTTGAGAATCTTTCTTTATATGCTATCTATATTGACATGACTGTCACAGGAGAGGAAGATAAAATGACTTATCTGCAACCATCTTTCTATCTCCAGTCTCTCACTGGTCAACATTTGCTCGGTTGGGCATTAACACTCCTGTGTTTTGAGTGTCCTACTGGTTGTTACTCCAGAGAAACTTGATCTCATGAGAGGAAAAGTGACAACAACATGCGGGACAAGTGTGACATTTTGGTGTAACAGTGGGCTTAACTCTGCGCTTGGCCTTACGTCTATGTACTTTGCAATGTGACTTTGCAACGTTTCCCTTTAAGTGGTAGAATCTGTTTCCCATACCTTTAACTTGTTGTATTGTGTAGAATATGACAAAACATTTTGTGCCTGTTCTGAGAATAGATTGCAAGGGGCTAACTTGTTGCTGCTGTCTTTTGAGCTCCTCACTTCATAGAACAACCCTGGTGGCCCATGTCTCAGTTTTCTCCATTTTACACCACCCAATCGCTAGTGCATAGCTGATCTACTCTTGACGGCATGTGCATAAGTGTGACTCATTCTCTAGCTGAATCCAGTCTAAATTGCTGACCCATTGAATCATGACCTAAATATTGATAATTATTTTAAATTGGTAAAACTTGTATAGCTTCTTTGCAATAATTAACTTAAGTGAAGTTAGTTATTGCAAAGGTAGTGGAGGTGGTGAGTGAATCACTCTTGCAGTATCAGAACTTGAAAACTTGCCCAGGCTGTTATGTCTTCAGGCTTAAAGTTGTCATTGCAAATTAGTGTTAACCAAGTTCCATATGATAAATTTTAAAAGTATTTTACTTTTAAAAGGAATATGTGAGTCTGGCAAGCAGCCTTGATTTCTTTCTGTACCAGAAAAAATGTTAATAATCTGTTTCCTGGTTGTTCATTAACTATTGCTTGATTTTCTAGGAGCATGGTAGATATTTTTCATAACAATAAGACTTGGCAGAAATGTATACTTAGGTCTGTTATACTAAACAATGCACATATATCGCTTGTCTCGTAGGCAGTGTTGTTATTATTTATCTCTAGGAAAAATTCCCTTATATGAAGCATTTTTATTGCTTAGTTCTATTAGATATAACATAAGTTTCTAAGCATTATAACTAGGAGTTGAGTCATAAATGTATTAGTATTTTCAGATAGTGATAAATTCCTTTGCTTTAGAACTATGTGATGAGGTTGGTACTTTCTGGGGAAGAAAAATGAAGACCAAGTATTTCAAGATCCAATTGACAACACTAAGAAAATGTCTTTCCAGGTTTTCCTAGTCAGTTGCAGATAAGTATTAAATGCAGAATAGTGATGGTCTAATCACCTGATGCTGTTATGCTACTAGAGATAAGCTCTTTATTTTCGCTTTATAACATAACACAAAATGTAAGTGTATTTTGGTTAATTTAGTTTCAGAGTTGGAATAAATTATACTTGAGTGTGTCTCTCTTTAAATCTTGATCCGAGTTGAGGTTTCTGAACATTTGGACTCAAAGTTTCTTCTAATAGGGACTGTCCTGTGCATTGTAGGAATGAATTCCCAAAGAGGCCCTTCTCGAACAACAGTCCCAGGAATCAACTGTCTTCAAATGAAAGGCTTCCTGGAGGCTTCCCTGGGTGGGGCCTTGCTGATTCTTGAGATGCCCCCAAAGCACCCTTCTTGCTCCTGTACAAAGTATTTGGTTTCTTTTTAATGGAGCTAATCTTTTCAGCAGTAACACCTTCTTTGACCCCTATATTATATATGGTTCCTGATGTGACAGTTAACCTTAGTTGTGTCAACTTGATTGGCTTGGGATCCACCCAAGATATTAGTAAAGGATGTTTCTTGTGTCTGGGTGGGTCATGGAGGCATATCCTTGGATTCTATGTGTGGTTCACGGACCCTGGTCCCTTATTTTCAGGCACTGTTTTCCTGCTCTGCTCCTTTCCTTTGCCATTCCTTCCTACCATGTTTTTGCCCTACAGCTATGAAGTGAATCCCCTGAACCTCTGAGCTAAATTAAACCCCTCCTCCTTTAAATTGCAGATTTTGCATATTGTGTTCAATGACAGGAAACTGATGGTTGTACTTATTTTTTTTTAATGGGAAAGAAGTCTGGTGGCTAAGGTAATTTACTGTAGAATCTTATATTTTAATTCTTTTCAATCAGGAGAAGATAATATATTTTAAGTACTTTTCCTGAGAGTGATGAATCATAGGAAGTAGTGTATTGGGCTTTGCTAACCCTCCCTATTCTGTTGATACATCCATTGTGTGACCTGTGGGTCCCTTTTCAGAATGACAACACTTCAAGTTCTTAAAATATTGCTATATTTCTTCCTAAAGATATTGGCTATGTTTTTTTTTGTTTTGTTTTTGGCAGTACTGGGGATTGAACTCAGGACCCTGCGCTTGCTAGGCAGGCGCTTATTCCACTGAGCTATATCCCCAGCTCCATTGGCTATGAATAATGTCTTCATAAACTTGTGCTATGACTAGACATATGAGCCCCAAATTTTCTCATAGGATGAGTAACCAACACCTAGCAAAACAGATTTTACAGGGTTTTATAGATGATCTGTTTAGAAAGGCAGTTTGTACTTACTAGTATCTGAATCTTAGTATTAACTTTCCTCTGGGTATGATGGGATTTGAAAGAAACTTCTGTTTTAAAATTGATTCATACATATTGTACACTACAACCCAGTTTGTTAAACAAATGAATAGCAAAATGAGTATCTCTGCTCACCATAGTATTGGATAAACTGGAAACTACTTACTTGGTTTCTCCATTATTTTCCATAGCAAACTCCAAGTTATAAAACATAACCTGAGAGAACACACAAAGAAGTAATTTGAAGTGGAAATGGTAAGAAAAAGAAAATTATTCAGACTCATCGAAAACTATTGTTCATCCACCGAGAAGTTGCAGCTATAGCTTGATTTTGCTGTGCTATCAATTATTTCATTCTGTTTTCTTTCTCTTTCTCAGCTACTTTTCAAATGCACTGCTCAGTGGTGTTAAATAGTTTTGCATCACTGTGCACTCAATCTCCAGGATATTTCCATCTTTCAAAACTGAAGCTCTAGGGCTGGGGATATAGCTCAGTGGAATAAACGCTTGCCTAGCAAGCGCAGGGTCCTGAGTTCGATCCCTAGTACTGCAAAAAAAAAAAAAAATAATAATAATAATAAAATAAAAAAACAAAACTGAAGCTCTATATCCCTTAAGCAACTTCCCATCATTCCTATTCCCAAGCCCTGCCAATCGGACTTCGGTTTTCTGTCTCCACGGATTTTACTACTCTAGATACTTTATGTAAGTGTTTCCTCTCCCTTTTGCAGTTCTTCTTTCTCTTTGCCTTTCATGATGGTAGACTGTTTTTGCTCATTTTTGTCTAGACCCTGCTTCCAAAATTCCCATCTTTTCCTGGTACTTCTTCTCCTGTGATAGTCTGAGTTACCCAAATAAGCAGACCATGTGATAAGAATTTGAATGCAGGTAGTTTATTTTAGAGGTGATCCTAGGAAATAATGATTAGGGAAATGTGTTATAAAGAAGCGAGAAAGGTAGGAAAAAGTTACAGGAAATATGCACTTTATCAATAAATGTGGAGCCCTCGGAGGGCTCTGAGAGACAGGGCAGAGGTGCACAGAGATGTCTCAGTTGAGCAGGCAGGAGGCTGAAGCTTTTGTCTACCAAATCTCCCAGGCTGCAGTGGCTGGGGCCTTCCTAGGAGCGAGGCCTCATTGGTTTTCCCAGCCTGCCCACTGTATGGTCAGCCATGACCCACAGAAAATAGCCTCAGGGCAGGGCAGGTGCTAGCAGAGGAGACACGAGGGACGGCACACATACCTGCTAATGTCATCTTTCCTTCCTTGCCCGTCTTATTCTCCACAGGCCCTGGCTTCTGTGTTGCAGCTATGTTCATAACTTTTATTACCTTCCCTCTGCTGATACTTCCCAATGTTTGTTTGGCCCAGATTTCCCTCTTGTGATCTGGATCCTTATATCCATCTGCTTACTGGACTTGCGCTTCCTGGATACATGCTTACAGCATCTCAGAATCACCAAATCTGCGCCCCTCTACTTGTAACTCCGGCCAAGAGCGCCCTCTCCCTCTGGTTACTGCCTCTTCCCCTCCCTTGGTAGTGGGACTGTTACTCCTCCATTGAGGTCTCCTGGGAGAGAAATCTGACAGTCACCTCTGAGTGTCCCCTCATTTAAAGGTCTCATGGTTAATCCATTATTAAGACCTGTCAGTTCTAATTCCTTAAAAGCTTTTTAATCCCTCCCTTTCATCTCCACTGTTATTTTCCTAGTTCGGGTTTTCATCATCATTTCTCTCTCTCTCTCTCTCTCTCTCGATTGCAATATTCTCCTGACTTGCCTTCCTTCTGCTCTTTAAATTCTTCTAATGATGCTAGAGTGCTGCAGCCTCTTTGAAAGCCGTTTCCCCAGTCATAGCCAGGCAGCATTTTCTCTGCTAATTTCTGGAGAAAGTGGCAAACAATAAGAAGGAATCATTTCTTAAATATTTGGGAGATTATCTTACAAAACCAGTTGTCCCTAGGGTGTTTTGAAGAAGGTCTTTGACAATCAGGTTAATTTTTTTTTTTTTATTCTTACGAGTCCATTTAAATTCTGTCTAATTTAACTATGTCTGTCATTTAATTATATTTTTATAAAAACTTGTTCATTCCAAGTAGATATTCAAATGTATAGATGGAGTAATTAACAATATTTTTTAGTTTTAAATTTATGTTGGATATGTAGTCTTTCTTTTTAACTGTATGTTTTTAGTTGTAATTTCCCCTTCTCTATTTAGTACAACAAAAATCTTTCTTATGAAGTATTTCAAATAATTAGCTTTTGGTTTTCATTTAATTATGTGCTATATGCTTTTATTTGTATTATTCAGAATTTCATAACTTTATGTTTTTTCAGGTGTTCCTCTGTACTCCTCTTTTATTTTCTACATTCTTTATTTGAATGTTTAGCTCACATCTTTATTTATTATTTTTATTTCTTGATATGTGTTTTCATACACTTTAATATACATAACATGCATACCCTTTTGTTTTGGGTATTGGTTTTTGTACATTAACATTAATTACCATTCATTTCTAAATATTTCTTAGTCCACATGTGCTATAGAGTGAACAGTAGGAATTAGTGATCTCATCTTATAAATCCCTGAATTCCATCAGAAACAGAAATCCCTGGTGAGATAAATTCCATTAGAAAAACCCCACAAAGATCATCAGAAATGCTGAAAGTTAGAATACTAGTTTCCTTCATTACATATAAGCTATGCTATGGTGTGTTGTCAATTCTCATCCCTGGAAAATGGAAAAAATTGAATCTTTGAAATCTGAATAAAAGATGATACATTGGTGAACCTAATGCATTTAAACTTTACTGTTTTCTAGAATCATTCCCTTGTTCTAGACAAAACTCAGGGGTAGAAGTTTCTAGGTCTTCTTTCACATTTGTTATTAGATAAAAGAATTACAGCCTAGGATATCATTAGGCATTTATCTTGATTACAGTGACCTTATCTAATTTTGTCTGATAAATGTTACATTGTTTTTCTTGCAATTAAAAATTAAATTAAATTAAATGCTGGCTGTCAAACCAATTTGTTTTGGTAGTTTATGCTTTTCCTTTAAATTATGTGCAAAACATTTTATCATGACATCTAATGTAAGAAATTCTTTCTAATTTTTAATATATCTTATTTCTTTATTCTCCAAAGCACAATATCAGAATATAACATGTGTGTGACATATACAAATATAAGAATACATATACACATATATACTTTTTGTTATATTCCTTGCTTCACAAATATATTTAATTATCTTGAATAGTTACACTTTAAGTAATGGAAGTAGCATATTGATTTATTATCTTGCTTTTATAACTTACCATAAAATTAATATTTTATTATATTTTTAGAAATATGCCTTATATTTTCTGTAAGACTGATGTTTCTATATGCACCATAGCATATTGTATTAATGAATAATGCTCCAGTTTTTTCTAACAAATATAATAGGTTTGGATAATGGATTTAAAAATAAGTCCTGGCTTTGCCAGTCAGCTCATTCATAGAACTTTTTGGTTTATTGATCTGTAGCTGTGAGATTTTAATGAGAAAAAAATGTATATGAAGTATGTAATATCGTAAGGTATTTTATGAAAACATTTTATTAGCAAAAGTGTGTAGAAGCTAGGAATATTTTGATTTTCCGAAACTTTTCAGGCTATATCTCTGGTTGAAAGAGTTAATGCTATTAAATATTCTTGGTGAAGCCTTTTTTGCTATCCCTCTTAGATACTGAGATATTGAACAATTCCAATGGTTGAGGCAAAGACTTTCTTTGCAAGTGTGGGATTTCTAATCATAAACATTTTGCAAAACCGAAGGAGGGTACAGTCAAACTTATAGCTGCTAGCAGCATCAAAAAGTTTGAATGGAGGATGACAATGTGATTTTGACATATATTTTAAAAGCGCAAATAATTTGGTGCCATTGTTCTTAAAAATATGCCTTCTAATTCTCTGTACTTGTTCATAGAAATGAGCTTTCTTAGTAAATAAATAGTTTTTAGAAAGGCTAGAAATAGAAAGCATGATCGGACTAATGTCCTTTTGGCAGCAAAGAAATACTTGTGATCTTTTATTATCTGCAAATATACGAGTGGGAAAAGTCTCATTTATCTCATTAACAGATACACTTGTAATAACATTTTACATTCATATAAAATACTTAGTCACCAAAATTTATACAATTTTATAATACTTTATAAATTGTAAATTACTAACAATTGCAATATTAATTCAATACATGTCCTAATTCTACTTTTATGATCTTCACTAGCAGAAAAAAATTTAACTTAGTCTACATATTTTTGGTGCTTAAAAGAACATAGAACAGCAGAATAATAAACACATTCAGATATAAAACAGATTAAGATAAAACTCTATAAGGGAACCATAGTAAAATTTTTATTTGGACACTAAAAGAAAAGATTGACTTTTCTTAGAGAATTTTTTCTTTTAAGTGGACAATGATAAATTTCAGAATGCCGTATATATTTTGGTTTCTTCAGTGATATTTGAAATATGATATAACCATGTTATTACATGTTGGAGTGTGAGATCTATATTTTTTAAAAATTAATTTTCTGCCTACTCCTATGTCTTCAAGATTTTTTTTTTTTTTTTTTTTTTGCGGTACTGGGGATCGAACTCAGGACCCTGCGCTTGCTAGGCAAGCGCTTATTCCACTGAGCTATATCCCCAGCCCTGTCTTCAAGATTTTTACCTACCTTCTCTTCCCTTAGATTTAGTGTTTCTCTTTTAATATTGAGATCTGTGATCCATTTTGACTTGAGTTTGGTGCACGGTGATAGACTGGGGCCTATTTTCAGTCTTCCACTAGTGTGAGAACTTGAAAGTGGGGATATAAATTAGGAGATATGAAAGGAAACTGCTCAAAAGTAAAGAGCAAATGGGGTGAGGGGAAGGAGAAGAGGAAGACAGGGATAATAATGCATGCGTGTATGTATGTGAGGATGGCTAACACAACTCTACTACTGACTTCTGTCACTTTTTTGTAAGGAACAGTTAATAATTAGTTGTTCAATCAATCTTGCATGTCTATATTTTTTTTCCTGAGCATACACTTCGAAGTTATCAATATGTAATACAACAACCATTGTTAATTCCCTGTCACCTTGTCTGTAATTCAGTTTTGATTGTACTGTTCTTGTGCTACTTTGTAAGTGGCTGTCTGTTTGTTAATATGTTTTTGGATTTTTACTTTTAAAATTAAAAAAAAATTAATTTTGAGGTATGCTAGCTACGATATGTCACTTATATCATAGCTGCTCATCACCTCAGTCACATTTGGTAAAGATGCCGTGAAACTATAATGAATGGACCATGGTACTAATCCAAATAAATAAACCAGAAAAAGAAAAAAGCTTCATCCTACTAGTTGCCAGCACAACTAAACACACACTTCACTTTTCTTTTTTCTTTTTTGTTTTTTGTTTTTTGAGACAGGGTCTCACTATACAGTTCAGGCTGGCACTTGAGCTCACTTTGTAGCCCAGGCTAGCTTCAAACTTGCAATAATCCTCCTGCCTCAGCCTCCCGGGTGCTGGAATTACAGGTGTGCACCACCACACCTGGCACTTCACTCTGCATAGTTCTTCCAGTGAAATTCCAATTGTCTACAAATCATGGCTCTTACACTTAAGGAAAATGATCCCAAATTTCTCTTTTCTGTGTCTGGCTAGAGCATTCCTAAGGAAATGTGCCTGTGGTTCACATCCCACAGGAAGCTGGGTGATTACGGAGACGTACTATGGAAATGTGAGTCTTTCACCTTGGCAGCCACTAGCCACATACTTTTTGAGCATTTGCCACATGAGACTTGGACACTTGCCTACCACATTGACCAGAAACTGTGCACAATGCACCTCTGTTTGATTCACTATTTACTATTGATCAGGGCATTGCCTCCCTGAAGTTAAAAGTTAATTTAGAAGGCTGACACATTTCAAGTGTTTTCTATCCTGTACATGGGCAATAAAACTGTTTCATTATGCTTATGCTGTAGGACATTAACAAGTGTTATATTCAATTAACAATTTTAATTCACCATTCTGTCTTTTACTATATTGCTATATATTGGCAATACATGGTTCAGCCCTTTAAATCCTCCTTTGAATAGCTTTATCACTTCATTGTTTCTTTCATTAATGAGTTTCAATACTAGTGGATGCGTGTTCCATCTATAGTTACAAGAAAGTAGTACTTTCTGAAGTTTTTGAAGTTAGATTTACTCTGATGGTGCTTCCTACCTGCCTTCACTTACTACTTACAGAATTCAGCTTCTCCTTATCATTTATTCATGGGTAAGATTGGTAAGCGACCTGTAATTACCTTCCTTTGTTGGAAACCTGATTGTTTGTATTTGTTAGGAGAAAGAACATGGATTTCAGAGTCAGATAAGGTGTATTAAAACACTAGCTCTGATGTTACTGTATAAACTAGAAAAAGAAATCATGATGAGATAATGGGTAAAAACTGTGGGCATTCCCTAATGAGGTTGCTATAAGGAATCATAGTCATATGCTCAACGTGAGAGCCAGGAGCACAAGTGTTCTGTGAATATTCATTGCTTTGCTAGTTTGAAGTTGTAGCCCTATTTCTTTTCTTCATAGTTATTAACTGTGGCCTTGCAGGCACCCTGCTCGGGAAGGTTTATTTTACCCTCATGTTTGCTGTGTTAGTCGCTGAGACTCTTGTTATAGGCTGAATTTATCCCCATAACATTCACATTGATACTTCTAACCCCAGTATTTCAGAATGGACCACATTTGGAGATCGGTATTTAAAGGGCTAATTAAGCTAAAATGAGATCATTAAGTTGGGCTCTAATCCAAAATGACTGTGTCCTCATTAGAAGACGAAATTTGGATAAAGATCCATACAGAGGAAAACCATGCAAAGTTGGCTACCTACAAACTAAAGAGAGATTTCAGAAGAACCTGACCTTGCCACCACTTTAAACTCAGCTGTAATACTATGAGAAAATACATTTCTGATGCTTAAGCCACCCACCGTTTAATATTTCATTTGATAGTCCAAAATATTGATTATATGCATTTAATCATTAAGTATCTATATCCTTATTTAAAATGAAGATGTCTCTTAAAAAGAAAAACGCTTTACTTTCTACTGGTCATTTGCATTTTAGCATCAAGAAAGACTGAACATTGAAGTGAAAAATTGAAGCGACTGGGCAGGGGACCTTATTATCTACTGGGTTACTGCAGGACTACCATCTAGCTAGGAGGAATCAAAGGAACAGAAGAAATATGAGCACTAAACACAAACTTGTAGTGAGTACTAGGTTTATTTTGGCTGGCTCAGCATATCAACCAATCTTTCAAAAAGACTAATTTTAAGCCCTTTACTATGGCTAACCAAGAAATTATCCCAAACTTTGTAGATTAAAAAACAAAATTTTTATTATTTTCTCACATCTGCAGATTGGACAGATGATTCCAATAGTCTGGATTGAGATTTCTGATCGACCATTGTGTCATTTTGAGGTTGGCTGGTCTAGGATAGCTTCTACCTGGACAATCCAGCACTCTCTCTTTTATTATTCTCTCTCTCTCTCTCTCCTCTCCCTCTCTCTCTCTCTCTCCCTGTCTCCTGCTCCTCCATCATTTGGCAAACTGTCTTAGATTTGCATTTCTAGTAGTAGCGAAGATCTAAGAGTGAAAGTGGAAGACAGCAAGGTCTTGTGGCCAAGGTTCAGAACTAGCATTTTACTTTTGCCTTAGGCTATTAGTCAAAGCCAACCCTAAGGTCAGTTCAGAGGCATTGTGAGGGAAAATCTCCTGGTAGGAGGAAAAATGGCAAAGTTACCTAGGAAAAGAATGGAATTCAGGAAAAGAGAGAAGAATCATTAGAATCATTTTATAACATACTAAATTATGAGTGTAGCGTATATTCTATTTTAACATTATATAGTGGATATTTTGTCCTTAATTTTCTGTACCATGCCTTCTTCAGACATCTTTACATATTCACAGAATAAAATATGCTTTGAAAGATGGAACATGTGGAAAATTAACACTTACATGGATTTCATTCTTATGCTCTTCAGTGTCCACCTAGTGTAAGCAGTTATTTTAAGTATACAAGTGTTGCAAACAGGCACAGATTGTGTTGTCTTCATAGAGGAAACGAGGCTTAGATACTTTGCAGTTAGAGAGGGTTAGGTTAGCATTTGGGTGAGAACAAGGGCAGCAGAACACCTCTCCCTGGACAGCCTATTGTGAAAACTACAGAGGACACTAGGGGAGAAGGGACCAAATTTGGTAAATACCTGAGGATGAGCAAAGAGGTGCACGTGCCATCAGTACAATTCCAGAGGAGAAGTCAGCAAGCTGTGTACGGGGCCAGAAAATAGTAACTATTTTCTGCAGGCCACATGGTCTCTTTCATGACTATCCAATCTGCCCTGCTAGTATAAAAGGAGCCATAAACAGTGTAAGCAAGCTGCTGGCTCAGAGGCTGTAGCTTTTCAGTACTGCTTCAGAAGAAAATTCATTGTCACCAAGAAATAAGTCACTGAGAACACAAGAGACTCCTAGAATTGAAGCCTCAAGTGAATGAAGTGAATGAGGTTAATTATCCAGCCAAGAAAAATAAGAGGCCTCTAGAAAACGTAGAAATTGGGCTAAGAACAACTTGAACCCACAGGCAGCAAATACAGAAACAAATACTGTATTGAAAGCCAACCACATGCTTCCGGTGTTAAGAGGCGGTTCTTCCTGAGTGGGCCTGGATGTGGTAGGCTACTTTTCCTGGAGGCTGGAGGCCAAGGGAGATTCATGTGAAGGACCCTGGGAGTCAGTAACTATCTGTACTTGGTTAGGAAATTGTCCACTGACCTTTTTCTTAAGGGGAATTATCATTTCTACAAAGAGAAGAATATAACAGCATAACAGTTTTATTGAATGTTAAAACTACCTTAAAATAAATAAATGTTGTCAAATATAAATATAAAATTAAAGCAACAAAGGCTGACTGGGGGTAGGAAAGATCAATAAAGTCTGAGGAAGGGACTGCATCAGATTATGTCGGAGACTTTCTAAAAAGAATAAAATAATAAATAAAAGACTGATTGAAAGTGTCGTTTTGGAAAAAAGCTAGGAAGTATAGATTATAAAAATAAACAAATGAAGGAAAATCAGATGACCAGAAGAAGGTAGTAGAAGGCAAGATGTCTATGTAAATATGACAAGCAACTCCAAGGAATTTTCTGAGAATTTGAAGTTAAATAAAAAAGACTTAGTGAAGCTAAATTAGAGATGATATAGTCTGACCTCTGAAGGTTCAGAAGCAAAAACTCAAGCCCCAAAGAGGGCATAGAGTGCTTCCAAAGGAAGTAGAGACCTGGACTGGGAAGAGCACAGCTAGCCATACCACTCAAATTCATTATAAAACTCAGAGAGACCTGGAGGAAACCCTTGTTTACAAAACAAACAACTTTGAAGGTTTTGAATAATTGCCTTGGACAGCTGAAATAACTGGGAAATCACCAGAGTGAGAAGACAAAATAAATCAGCGATGACAGAGGATATATATCTCCTGGATATAATCTTTGTGAACAATAGCTGGAAAAGATTGAGGCCGTTCCCCACCCTAACTGACGGATGAGGTGTCAGCCAGGCCCAGGCTGGAGAAACAAAGAACATGAGGTTTGTGCATGGAGTGCAGCAGAGCTCTGCTGGAAAATGAACGCAACGCCTCGCAGCGCAAGGGAGGGGGCTGGAAGAACTTGAGGGTGAGGCCCTGTAAAAGAAGCTGATTCAGGAAGAGGCTGCATGGGGGAGAGCAAGCAGAAGCAATCGGCCGCAGCTGAGAGGAGGCTCACAGGAAGAGAGTTCAAGAAACAGAGAAAGGGGCTGGGGATATAGCTCAGTGGAATAAGC
>PVLD010012067.1:0-48188 GCA_004027595.1 Dinomys branickii | reverse complement strand
CTTGACGTGCACCCAAAGAAAACTGTAAGTCAGCGGCAAATTAAGTTGTGCACGAGAAGCACCTAGAGAGTTCCATGAGCCAACAGTGTCTATCCAGAGATTCTGATCTGGAAGATCCAGGGTAAGATTCAAAGTTTTGCATTTAAAAAACTTCTCTGGTGGTGCCGCTACTCCTTGAGAAGCACTGATAGTGTTAATTGTACTTGAGCGCTGGAATTGCCTGGACCTCTTGTAGACCTGTTCAGTTAGAAGCTGTGCGTGGGGCTCTAGCACTGGTAATCTTTTGGAGCATCTCTTTATTACTACACCACCTGGCTTGAGAGCCACTGTTGTTGGCCTGCTGGATTCTTACCAATGTTCACTGAAATTACAACTTAGTACTTGTTATTTCTACTGATGATGCGTTCATCTTTGATGTCTTTCTTTTCTGTCATGGCAGAGACTTCCCCACTGCATGCCAGTCAGCTGACTCATACATGGAGTAATAACTGCTGCCTGTTTTGGTTCTGAAAGCTTCATCGAAAAACCCAAGGAGCCACTTTGAAGATAGGCCATGACCAATTCTGATGCTGGAGCCACCACAGCACTCGCCCTCCACACCTTAGCAGGCATGCCAGGTCTCACTAGCACTAAGACGCCCGTCGCCTTCCGGTTCATGTGAACCTCTACTTAGATGCTTGGAGCCGTTGTTTGCGCCGTCCCTTCCGGCTCTAGTTCCTGCTGTGCTTTCCTTTTCAGATCTAAGTTACTTGCTTTGGTTTCATTTGGAATAAGAAACTTGCCTAATGACTTTTGTGAGGATATACATGGGCATCAAAGTTCTATATGTTCAGACTGTCATGGCTGAACATAGAGTGTTTTGTCTGGTCCTGGATCAATAACTCTAACTTTAATAACCAAAGTCCAAATGGCTCACCATCTCTGCTTTGTGCAAGATCATTTTCAGCTTCTTGCTTTCATTAGTATGCTTAGCACACTTGTGAGCACTGTAGGCGCGCGCACACACACACACACACACACACACACACACACACGTATATACTGTCATAGTTTGCAGTTTTTGCAAGGGGAACAATATAATACAGGACATATATAAGATTATTTATAATAGTCACCCAAAGAATCATATATGAAGAGAGTGAAAGAAATCACACACTAAAGACCAAAGAATCCAGCTGAGGGCCTGGATCCCGTGGCAATGTCCTGCATGAGTCCAGCGGAAGACCTAGAGCCAATGACAATGCCCTCCACAAGTCCAACTGAAGGCCTAGAACCCATGACAATGTCTTGTGCAGCCATGTTTCACAGATCTGTGCTGGGTAGGCTCAAAGATCAGTGGCAGATGCTAGAAAGTCTGTATCAAGGGGATAAAGGGTCTGCACTAACAGGCTGAGGGACCTGCACTGGAGCCAGGAAGCCATGCTCAAAGTTAGGACCAGAGCTCCCCTGAAAAGTACCACAGCCATCCTCAGCAACATCTTGAGCTCCTCCCGTGATGAGGAAAACCCAGTTCCCATCAGGAAAGCCAACATGACAACTTCTCCAGGAGAGTGAGCAGCGCACCATCTTCCCCTGAAAAGCCAGGAAGTGATGCTCAAAGTGAGGACCAGAGCTCCCCCAAAGTGGATCTAAGCCCTTCTCAGTGACAGCCAGGTCCTGAGCTCCTCTGATGAAAACAGTGAAGTTCATCAGGAAATCCAGCACAACAAAGTCCTCCAGAAAAACCAACAGCTCCCTACAGATCTACAGTTTCCAACAGGCTCTCAACAGCTTCTACCAGCTCCCAACAGCATTAACTTTGTCCTCTCCAGTTTTTGCCTCTTGTGCTGCTAGGAACAATACTCAGCTGGGCCTCCCACACCCAGCACCATGCTGGCTCAGTTCATCTGGGTGTTGTTACAAGTTATTCACCAGTTTTCAACCCACCACATATGCCTACATCTCAAAATAGTGCAAACGATCACTGGTAGATTTCTCTCAGGATTTGAGTCTGAGATGATGACTGGGCTATTCAAATATTTCATTTGAATCAAAATCCTGTACATTTCATTTTTAGTGAGCTAAGCTTTACATACTGTGCAGAGTAAGTATAAAATTTAATAAGTTTTTGATAGTTTTAATAACACCCAAATAGAACATCTGCACCACCTCAGAAAGTTCCATTATGCCTCATTTCACCCAATTCAATGTCACCTCTGTTCTATCACTGTATGTTAATTTTGCCTGCTCTTGAACTTCATAGAAATGATAATCTAGATCAGTATGTGATAAATCACAATTTTGAGACTAGTTGAAAATTTTCCATGAGCATTGATTACAAAATTCAGTTATTGCCTCTTTTCCATTAAAATAAAATGAACTATTTCCTCCTCATCGTATAGCGGTGATTATCAAACTTCAGTGGCTGTCAGAACTTGATAAAAATAGAGACGCAGGGATTGTGCTATGTCAAGAAGACTTTGTCAGGCATGTTCTTTATTAGTTTTCAAGATCATTCTGGGTTTGATAACTATTGGACTATGACATGTCCCACCAAGAGACCGCGTTGAGAAAAAAAACTTAAATGATGTGTAGTGTCCAGCAGTGGCCAACAGGTGGCTCACTCGACCACACTAGTGAAATAAGGGTTCATTTTTGTAGCACAGCATTTCCAGAGAAGGGCATAATAAGTGAAAATAAAATGACAGTCACATGCACTGAATAATTAAAATTCCCTTTCTTTTAAAATATCTTATGAAAATATATGTGATCTTTCATTCTTCAACCTGAAAACTGTTCAGGCATTTCTTTTTAAACAAAAATGGCTATATTCCTTTTGAGAAGAATTCAATTATGTCAAGATAAAATGATTGAGAAAGTGCTTCCTATATTATACTGCCTTATACTTCACTGAGAGGCCAGGAAGTGATTCATTCTCTTCTGGTTTTGCCTCACTAGTGTAGATATCCTTAAAGGTTTGCACTGGGAATTACTTTAAGCTTTAAAAGCCTGCTCTTAAGCCTGGTTTTAATTACCTCTGATCAATTGCAGTGCTTCTGGTCACAAAGTTGCCTTGCTCCAATGTACTGAGAGAGAACACTCCATTAAGGAGTGTCCAAAGTATTCCTGCTGAGCTACGGTGAAGCAGAGACCACCCCTTCTCCCGGTGCTCCCTACCAAGAGCAGTGTTTCCCCAGATACCTGCTTCCAGGTAGAGTTCAAATACTGGTCACTGGCCAATATTTATCACATAGCCACTCTAGACCAGACAATGCATAAGGAAACTAACATTACCCTGTCTGTATTCCCTCGCATGTTTCCATGCTACAGGTAATTTTCTGGAAACACATAAGACTCACCACCTGAGGGTGTTTTACTGGCTTTGGAATACACCTCATTGGTGCCTTGAATCTCTGCAAGAGGACCGTTTAACAAGTCATCTTAATTACTTTCCTTGTTTCTGGGACAAAATATGTGATACCTACAAATTAAAGGAAGGAAGCTTTCTTCCAGCTCAGAGTTTGTAGAGGGTTCAGTCCATTGTTGGCTGGCTCCAAGGCATTGTGGCATGGCAGAGGAGAAACAGTCCCTGGCAGAACAGTCAGAAGGCCGAAAGCAGTCACAATGAAGCAAGTCTCCCTTTCCCTTTTATCCCATCCAGGCTACAAGCCTTTTGGGTGGTGCCACCCATACCCAGGGTGGGGCTTCCCATTACCCACACCCAGAACTATGCTAAACCAGTTAGTTGACTCATTTAATGCCACACAACCTTAATCCCAGTAGCACACACCCTAGATCCAGCCAGCTCCGAAAAGCCCCACATATGAGTGCATGAGGCTTTGGGAGGGCATCTAGATACAAGCCATAACACCAGTGACTCCCAGGAGTTGGGGGGATACACACCCTGGCTTTCTGACTCTCCACTTCCGATACAACAGAGGTTGTCCTATGCTATCTTTTAGAGTTCTCAGTGGAGCACTCTTTCTCCATGTGCCCTCAGTGGTGACTAGTTTGTTGACAGAATATTCTTTACTACATCATTCCTGTTCTCCATCTCCCTTTCCCTCTCCTACTAGTGCTTCTCGGCATCAACCTCCACAAAACATTCCCACTCAAATCCTTGTCATCTCCCCAGCTCCCGGGCAGAGGATGATATTGGCTGTCCAAAGACAGATGGGTGAGTTGGGAGGTGTTTGTGGCACACACAAATTCCGACGGGCACAGGAACCTGAGACTGAATAGCTCACAGTCACTGCAGCACAGGGCACAAGGGCTGGCCGTGAAGATAATGATCTTGCTTAATAATCTGTGTTTTTTGAAGACAGTGAAGATCAACTGAAGTATATTTAAAGAAAGAGAAGGGAGCAAACCACAGGCAAGAATATAATGGATTAAATAAACCAGGGAAAGGGAGTACTCCTTTCAGCGTCTGATCCAAATTGCAAAGTTCTCCATTTTTAAAAGGCTAATAAATACACACAGTTTTGCACAGGGCTTCCCGGGAAAGCACAGACCCCCTTTCAGTCATCGCCATGGACTCCTTTCGGCTTACAGAGGAGTGGCTGAGAACGCTGGCTGCTGAAAGAACCGTAAAGGAGGCTGAGGAGCAACCTTAAATTGAAGACGGGAATATAAAAGACCAAAGAGAAAGCTATCATCAGGGCAGGAAAAGACCGAGAACAGAATTTTATACGGAAAACCAAGCAACAGTCTTCTCTGAGCTACTTTTTGTTTTGTTTTGTTTTGTTTTTGTACTAGAATTGTACCCCAGGGCCTTCGCATGGAGCTACATCATTGGCCCTTTAAAAACTTTTTTTTTTTTTAATTTAAGTTTTCAGACGAGTTCTCACTAAACCACTAATTTTCCCAAGCTGGGCTTGCATTTGCAATCTTCCTGGTCTCAGCTTCCCAGAGTGCTGTGATTATAGGTGTGTACCACCAGGCCCAATTTAAACTACTTTTGATTGCTAAGAGATTTTGGAGGGCAAGCCAAAATGTATGGGTGTTCAAGTTCCCTATTTAAAATGGTGTAGTGTTTGCATATAACTTGTATACATCTTTCTATATACTTTAAGTCACCTGTAGTTTGCTTGTACAGTGTTACCTCAGTCCATGAACTTAATTCTTTCCATGGTTTTATCAGAATTGTGGAATAAATTTCATGACCAGAGTACTTGGAAAAAATTAAGTTTATGAACCAAGGTACTACCGTCATCAATAGAATAATTAGATTGTAACACGTAATACAATGTACTCTACTATTCCAGTATATCATTTAGGAGATACTAACAAGGAAACGAAAGGTTTTACATGTTTAGTTCAGACCATTTTGCTTTGAATATTTTTTGGTCTGTGTTTGTTTGCATCCATGAATGAGGAACCAGTGTAGGAAAATGGACTCAGCTATTATGATGGCACTGATAATTTACATGATATAGACACTCAAAATTAAATTGGTAGTTTTCTCTGGAGACAATGCTGTCCTAGGAATGTGTACGTTTTGACATCTGGGATGAGAAACATTAACTTTCATTCCAATGACAAATGATACTAATCACCTTAGGTTTCGGTGGGGGCTTTCTGTGAATGACAATGAGAGGAAATCTTTTTTTTTTTGTGCTGGGCAGATAGATTTCAGTCTTAGGGCAGAGCTAAGGGCTATTAACTCTGGACATGTTTATTATTATTAGAACTATTAGCTGGATAAATGTGTGGGATTCATTGTGATATTTACATGCCTGTATATATTGTGCATTGATCGTGTCCACTTGCCCTGTTTTCTAGAAAATGCTTGATCTAGAGATCATCCAGCTTCTCTTTAATTCAGCTGATGAGAAGATGGAAATAAAAATGGAAAATGCTGAAAGACCATGTTTTAAACACTCAGGGAAGTTTTCTTGTCCGTTCGCAAAACTTGAGCAGCTGCCTCATTATCTTCCCTTTCACTGCTTTCAAATCTCCTCCCCCTTCTCTTTCCACCTCCACTTCCTTCCAGACCATAATACCCTCATGTTTGCGTTTTAAAGGGGCTGAGATTCAGGCTGGGCTTAAAAATACTGAGGGATTTTCTTCTGACCCAATATTTGGCATGACCATAAAATACAGTGACTGTGTAAAAATAACTTACTGAGATGAAAGCACATTACCATTAATCGCCCCGAAAATACTCCTCCTTACTTTGAACATGCTTATCTCATCATTGTTGCCGCTTTCTGAAACAGGTCTGGATGTCCCCTTTCATGTCTTTAGTGGCACTGCCCTGACTTCCTGCATGTCCTAAATCCATTTAACTCAGTTCACCCTTCATAGTTGTTTTACTTTAGTGAAGGGCCTGCAGTCTCGTGGTGTCAGAGCTGGGGAATACAGTGGGTGAGGACACCCCGTATTTCTGTTGAATTTCTCTCTTGGCAGCGGCAGTCGCTGTATATTTTATCATACCTCTTAAAAACTCACAAAGTGAAGAGAGTGAGGAGATCAGTGTGTTTAAAGTGAGGGGAAATGCTATGAGAGGGATTAATGTCTAAAATGTCTTTTACTGTAATAATTGTTTAAACTTCTATACACCCTATACTTCGGATCACCCTTGTACATACCAGGATTCTTTTGTCTGCTGCAGCCCCTGTCTTAGAAGCACTTGCACAACCAAGGTGCAGACCCAAACTTCCCACAAGCTCGATTGTACGGATTTCCTTCTCCAGGTTGGTTTAAGAGGTTCAGTCCAGTTTGAGAAGAGAAGCAGGTGGGCTCCCAGTTTAAGAATGTGAGAGCAGAACAGAAGGAAAGGGAAAGAAAAAGTAAATCAGTTATTGTCCAGCAAAGAATGTGGGACAGCAGTTTCTCAGACTAGTCTGTAGATTTTCAAGTTTACACTGGTTTTCAAGTCTATAGTATGTCAAGCACAAAGCAGAAGTTTTTCAGGAACGTATCAGTCATGGATTTAGGGTGTGGCTTGGTGCTAGAGTCCTTGCCTAGATGCTTTAGGCCCTGGGTTTGATTACCAGCACCACACACCCACACACACATACACAAACACGCACAAACACATACACAGACACACACACAGTCAATCTTCTGTCACCAAGGTTCATATCCATTCCCCAAAAGACAACATATAATGACTCCAGTGAGGACTGTGTCTCTTACCTTTCCAGTAACTACCCTTTCCCGACAACAAGATCTCCCTTTTTCATATATCACTACCTGCCCTATTTTTTTTTTTTTTTTGTCTTTTTGAGACAGGGTCTCACTATGCAGTTCAGGCTGGCCTTGAGCTCACTTTGTAGCCCACGCTGGTTTGGAACTCAGAAGGATCCTCTTGCCTCGGCCTCCTGAGTGCTGGGATTACAGGTGTGCACTACCATGCCCAGAGCCAGTGTTTTTGTTTGTTTGTTTGTTTTCTTTTGTACTGGGAATTGAACTCAGGACCTTGTGCTTTCCAGGCAGACACTTGTGCCACTGAACCATATCCCTGGCATCCTGCTCTATTATTTATTTGTTTGCTGTTTGTAACCCTTTCACCTTTCTGCTCTCACTCTCTCAAAATACAAATGTCATAAATCAGGGCATTGTTTGTTATGGTTATTATTATCATCTCTGGCCTCCCTAGAGTTTAGTGTTTTCTGGGAGAGACCAGTCAAGCAGAGGAAATATGTAATGTAAATGAGTATGTAAATATGAATATGCAAATACGTCATGTGAATTCAGTCAAGGATTGTATCTCTGAATCTGTAGGGTAAGAGAGTATTAGAAAAATGAGCAGGACTATGAGGGTGGTTGGGGAGCGTTGAGCTGTGTTCTGCAAATAGGTGAGGTAAGAGAAGAGTAATTAAGTGTCCTGCAATTTTCAAAAGCATTTTTCTCAAAAACCCTTTTTATGCCTATCATTTAGTTGGCTGATGATACTTCATTAACATATTGCCATTTTGAGGAGTCATTGCATTTACATTTCAAGTTAGCCTGCAGCCACTTTGCAGTAGACAAGGAGGAAAGGGTTGCTTTACTACATGGTTCTTTCTCTGGCTTTTTCTGTCTTCTTGAAAAGAGTAGAGACAGTGAATGGCTTCCTCCACATGGGGAATTCCTTTACTGAAGTCAGTGGCAGAGCAATTCCTATAATTAAGAACTCATAACAAACAGCTGTGAGATATTCTTACTCTGATAGAAGGATCCCTAAGAGCAAGCCCAGGTTAATGGACGTGTAATTCCTGGACAAGCAGCATTGGCAGCACGTACAGGCTCTCAGCCTCCACCACATACCTACAGAGTCGGTATTAGAATTTAGCAGGATTTCTGCAGTGAGTGGGAAGATCTTAGTTTGAGAAGCACCAATATATAAAACCCTCCTGCTCCCCTGAAGATGTTACAACATTTGAGGAACAAGAAAGCATAAACCCACTGAAGTTAGCAGAACAGGAAATGTGTACAAGGATTTAAGGGATTTCTTGATACCCAAGCTGATCTGTACACTGAAACTGCTGGCCAATCTGAGAGAATTCCTCTAAGAACAGCTAGGGTTTGTTCACCTTTTTCTGAGATTGCACCAGTCCCTCTGGCAACTTCCAGTAACCACCACTCTTCATATTGTAATTTTAAAAAATCCTCTTATGTTATATGTATTGGCCATCATTCTACTCAAGTTACACAGAAGAAGATTGTTCTTTGGGAGAAAATTCCTGTGTTGCTATTATTCTTTTTTTTTATTTCTTTCTTTTACTACTCTGTTTAAAAAAATATAAAAATGAGTAGGAGAAAAGTCAGGTCCTTATTGATGGCTTCTGCTTGCTTTGCTACTATTATCTGCAACCCAAAGGTCTCCTGAAAGGAAACCTTTTAAGTCAGTTGTCCATTTTACATGATTTTGTTTTGATATAGGAAAATCATCTACAAAACTTGGACTGCACCAGTAAACTGAAATTCATCTCAACCCAGAATCGGGGCCTCTTTGATAACTATTCACAACATGATATGCACTTTTCTCCCACCAGTAACTTCAGTATATGTGTGACATGGGATTGTCCTCTGAGTACATATGTAACACATGACAATCTGATATATAAACCAAGGGAAGGAGCTAGTGCAAATGAATACATTAAATATTCACTGTTCCTATAACACTGACAAGCTTGTTTTTAGGTATGTCATAGCTTAGTTTGTAGTCAAAATCCTTGTCAAAGTACTTACTATTACTAGTTCCTGAGAGCAACATGACTTACGGATAAGAGATCCTCAGGAAATTGATACCTTTCTGCAGGCTGAAAACAGAAACTTGGGTTAGAAAAGTTAGCTGGCAGGATGCAAATTGGGAAGCAGAAGCAAAGACTTTATCTAACGTGAATATGTTGTCTTTGGTCAGGGGAATGGGAGGGAGGCCTCAACTGTAGGACTCCATCACGTCAACTTGGACAGAATAAGTGATCTGAAAACTGGTTTATGGAGATGGATACAAAGAAGGCAGTGGTATTCCAATTGGAAGAGAGAGCAATGTCTAGCATCAACTGAGAAACCTAGACAGTTTGGGTATTTTATAGCTGTGTATAGCTTACGCACAGTTCAGCTACAGATACATGGAACATAGTTTACAGAAAATGTTTTGCTTTCTCTCAGTGGACTGGATTATCAGTGAGATTTATAGCACAATGAAAGCTTCACGCTGAATTCTGAATTTGCTGACTATTCTCAGAGTTAATCAGGTAATCAGGGAAAGTAAGCTTACAACATTTCTTCTCTCAGAATGATAGAGTTAATCTCTTCATCAAACCCTAAAGCATTTTATTATTCATACTTGGAATAGACTTTTTAAAATTAATATATGGTAAAATTAACTCTTCTTTGATGTCTGGTTCTATGAATTATATTACTTCTATGAAGTTGTGTCACCATCATGATTTCAGGATGTAGCACACTTTTATTACACTAACAAACTCCTAGAGAGGGTCACAGCAAGAGAGAGAGAGAGGGAGAGGGAAAGGGAAAGAGAGAGAGGGAGAGGGAGAAAGAGAGAAAAGGAGAAGGAGTGGGAGAGGAAGAGGGAGGGAGAGAGAGAGAAAGAAAGAAAGAGATTTATATATTCTCTCTCACGCTGAGATACTGGTCTTTGTTTTCAACCTGTCATTTAACCTTTATGAAGTTAGGCTCCTTGATACCTGTAGCACCCATCATCTGTACTAGTTCTATGTGAACCTGTCCATGGGTAGCTCAACAACAAGATTTCCCTGTGACACCACTCACCAATTGAACTGGACCTTAATTGCCTGTTACATTTGTTTTTCCACTGGACAATAAGTTCAGTAAGGACTGGAATTGTATATGTTCTGTGTATGGCTAACTTTTTATTCACTGATGCCTATATATTGAATGATCCAATGAAAGAATCCTATTTCAGTAAAAACTACTCAAAGTTCTCTAAGTATTTTTCTGGCTGGCATATACATTTATCAGTTAGCTATTGCTGCATATCAAACCACCAAAAAGTTCAGTGACTAAAGGCCAAGGTCAACACATTTTTCCACAGAGGGCTGGAAAATGAATATTTTTAACTTTATAGGACAGATAATCTAAATTGCAATTACTCATCTCTGTCAGTGTAGCATGAAAGGAGCCATAGTGAAAATATACAAAAAAATGGGTTTGGCTGTTGTGATGGTTTGAAAGTTTATATCCCTATTAAAGTTCACCTTCAAACTTAATCCCTTGTATAAGAATTTTAAGAGATTTTAGGACGTGATTAGGACATGAAGGCTCCACTCTTATGAATTGGATTAGTGCCCTTAAAAAAGGGATTGAGGAGAGAGTTCATCTTCCATTCCTTCCTTCCTTTATGTGATGTGGGGACACAACATTTGCCTCTTTTTGATGTGAAGATGCAGTAACCAGGCACCATCTCTGAAAGAGCGAACAGCTCTCACCAGACATCAAATCTACCAACTTTCTGATTTTTCATTTCCAGCCTCCAGAAATGTAAGAAAGAAATGTCTATTTAAGCATCAACTCTGTGGTATTTTTGTTATAGCATCAGAACAGATTGAGATCATTGTTTTCCTGTAAAATTTTACCTACAAAAACAGGCAACAGGCCAGATTAGGCCAATGGTCTACATTTTATTAATGACTAGTTTAAATCAAGAACCACTGATTATTGCTGAAAACTGTAAATTGGTTAATCTGGGGTCACGTGTTTTTGATCATCTTGAGGGTCTGCAGAGGGTTCGGATCTTCAAGGATGGTAAGTTAATCAGGCTTGCATTGCTGTGACAAAATACTTGAGATAAACAATTTAAAAGAAGGGAATATTTATTTTAGCTCACAGTTTCAGTCACAATTGTTTCTAGGTCTACGGCAAGGCAGTATCGTGGCAGAGGGAGTGGCAGAGGAAAGCTCTCACCTCATGGTGTCCAGGAAGAGAGACAAGAAAGGGAAGAAGTGTCCAAAAGAAAATCCCCTTCCAGTTTTTGCCCTCCAGTGAACTACTTCCTCCATCTAGGCTCCATCTCCTAAAGTCTCCACCATTCCCTATAGCCCAGTAAACTCTTAATCCATCAGTGGATTAATCCATTCATGAGTTGAGAGCCCACATTATCTAATTACTCCCATACCAAGGACTCATTTATAAATACTATTGCCTTAGGCACCAAGCCTTCAGGACAGGAGCTTTGGGGAGCACATTTCAGATCTAAACCATGAGAGATGGCCTCACCATTCACCTCCCAGGAACAGGACTGATTTTGTGGTAGCCACAGGGTGGCTGGGTCAAAGGTTAGCATACACTTGTTCCCACAGCAGAAGAAAAACAGAAGGAGGGGCAGGGGAACATGCCCTTCTCAGCTTTCATCTCAATATGGTACTTGGATGAGGGCTGAAAGGATGGCTCAGTGACAGAACACTTGCAAAGCCTGTGCAAGGCCTTGGGCTCAATCCCCAGCACTGGAAAATAAAGTGGGAGATGATGGTGAGAAATATGGCCATTTTAATCATCAACCTACCATATCAGCCCAGCAAGTGGCCCATAAAGAACAATGACACTGTCTGACAAACAGCAAAATACTCACTTGAGCTGCTTGCTGCAACATTTACAAAGTTCTGCAGCTCTCTGCATCTCAAAGCATCCACCTCTGCCAGCAGCATTAATCATAGCACCATAGTCAATAATCCAACCACTCAAGCTGTCCCTCAGGAAGAAAGGGTAAAACTTGCTTTATGTATGTGCTAACTCGTGGAATACTGTTCCCAAAAGCCCTCGTGGAGGAAATTCCTGGCAGATAAACTTTGGCCACCAAGAACGAAGTGCACAGCTGTTAGACTATAGAGTTGGAATAACTGACAATGTTGGAAGTGATACAGAACTCATTGAAACTCTTATTTTTGTAGGTTGGAAGGTAAAATGGCACATCACAGAAAAAGATTTGGCCATTTGCTATAAAGGTAAATATATACCTCCCCTACCTAGACATTCCAAGGAAAATGTACAAAGCTTTCTGTGGGTATGTTTTACTTATAATGGACTCCACCGTGAAACAACACAAATGTCTGTCAACAGAAGAACTGACACAGTATTACCATACAGTAAAATACCACATGGCAGTAAAAATGAACAAAGTATTGATACACATGACATCATGGATGAATTTCAAAATCATTGTAAAGAGCAAAAGCAGCCTTCCATAAAAAAGTATAGACTAATGGACACACTTAACGAAGTTCTAGAGCAGAATAAACACATTCTGTGATGAGAAATTAGAACACTCCTTCTGAGCCGGGCGTGGTGGCGCACGCCTGTAATCCCAGCACTTGGGAGGCTGAGGCAGGAGGATCGTTGTGAGTTCGAGACCAGCCTGGGCTATAAAGCAAGCTCAAGGCCAGCCTGAACTGCATTGCGAGACCCTGCTTCAAAAAAGACCAAAAAAAAAAAAAAAAATAGAACACTCCTTCTGGAGGTGAAGAACAGCAAGGGGGAACTTTCTGCAAGGGTAGAAATATTTTTTATCTGGATAGAATTGTGGGATACTTGGGAGTATGTTTTTTTAAAAACCCATTGTAAAATCTCTGCAACTTTACCCCAATAAAAAATAAAGTAATTGGGTACTAGATTGGATGAAGGTGACTGCTTATCCCTCTGGCTTGGACAGTGTGGTATGATTCTGAGATAAAGTGGAGGGGGCTGACTGCAGCATGGAATAAATCTTATCCTGGGAAGAGCACAGTCCCCCGCCTCACCCACACAACTCAGGCAGCCCTGCCCGGTCACCATACAGAGGCAGCACGTAGAAGAGAGCATGTGCGACTCTCGGAGAGACTCATCAGTCTCGGCTGCAGACAACAGGGACCTCTGTCCAAAGAGAAGTCATATATTGGAGCCAGTGACAAAAAGAGAATGGCAGAATCTTCTCCCCATACTTCCAAATGGCTCAAATTCCTCTTAGGGTTGAGGCAGGATCAAGGACAAAGGGAGAAAATAGTTTATCCTTACTCATGTTTGCACCTGCTTAAGCTGCAAACAAGAACTCCTCAAACTGCACAATTCTGGATACCACTATGCAGCTGGAGTTCACAATGCCACATAAACCAACACCCTTTTCTTCATTTTAGCACAGCTTCCTCTTTCAGCTTCTGTAAACCATTGCTGCTTCTCCAGAACTTGCTGCTCAGTTTGAAAAAAATAAATATAGTTTTTTGGTCTTTCTACACAGTGTTTCTGAAAATACTGGAAAATTTAAGCAAACCTCTGAAGGTTTGATGAGGAGAGTCCTAGGGAAATCTCCTGTTCTGGGGATGTTGATTTATCAAAGGAAAGCAGACGCTTAGATCCTAGAGAGAGCTGGACAGCAGTTTGCTGTGGCAGAGAACAAACTGAAGTCTAATAGCAGGAACTGAGGAGCAGTCCAGGAACTAGGGCCCCCCGAAAAATTGAAGAGGCATAGTAGCACTCAGAGCAGAAGCAGGAAGGGTTTGATTCTGAGCACCAGAGATTTGTGAACACTTTTAAGATTATCTTATCTAAGGTCAGAATTGGTTCTAATGATTTAAGGTAGAGTTAAATTACCTCATTTCTTAGGAAAAGCAAACAGAGAGGACGAACTGACCATTTACTGGTACTACTTAGAACCATGATATTTAACAACATTGTCACCAACAATTGCATGTGGTTTAGTGCCAGAAAATAATATTAGAATCGCAACATAATAAAGATATTTGACTGGTTACTGAATGAATCTCTGGTTGGCTTTGCATAAAAATTTATCTGTATGATATAGTTTGCAAATTCAGTGAAAGAGAAAGGTAAAAACACAACTACAATATTTTTTTGCAAGGTTAAGTTATGGCTTAGTAGTAGAATGTGTGCTTAATGTGCATAAGGTCCTATTTTCAATTCCTGGCACACCCCAAATCCCAATATCTTTTTCCTGAACACACACCTGCATCCTTGCCTGTACATACACATATAAACACACACACACACACACACACACACACACACACACACAGTGATGACATATAGTAATATTGCAGTTAGGCCTCTAAAATAACATTTGGAAAGAAGAAAAAAATCAGAGAGTTTATCAAACATGCTTTGGAGAAAAATAAGTCTCTATAAGAGAGGAAAATGCCAATGCCAATTATTTCTCATGATTAAAAGAGTAAAACATTATGATCTTCCTTAAAAAATGAATATACTATTTAATCCATTCTGTCTTCAGGTTATTTTTAATGTGCTAATAATGGATTTTCTACTTCCTAATATATAATAATAAGCTGCTTCCTTAGAATATACTAATTAATATAGATTATTAGAGGATTATTAAATCTTTCCTAAGAAGGTAGCTTTGTAAAGAACAAAGGAAAGAATCATATTTATTTTATACCTACAACACTGTTTTACGTATTTCACTAATTTTGTTTCCTTATCATTCTTTTATTAGAAGCTTTTTATGCTTTTTAAATTTATTTACTTCAGAAATAAAATAATTACCTGTTTAGAAATGTGTAACTTCTCAGAAAATTATGGCTCAGTTTTTGGTTATACTGAATGCATTCATTATGTACTGCAAACATACACTAATAGAAATTAAAAAATTTAAAGTACTCTGTAAAAGTAATGAAAACTTGATTCTTTCCTCAGGACACACACATGGAGTCCAGCATTATTGTGCAAATAAAGATACCCCAAGGGGAAGATAATAGACGTTATGAAGGAAGGTCTGTTTTGCTAGCTAGGTACGTTAAGGTTGATTTTTTGGAGGAAAGAAATAAAAATTAAATTGGGATTCAAAGAATGGGTTAGATTTGGGCATGAAGTACAGATCTTTCAAACCAAGAGAATACACATGTGTATATTAACTCATGCTGTACATATGTGTCAAAGCTCTGCCCACTGAAAAGAGCTGTAAGTAGTGGCTCCTAACTGTAATGAGCACATCTAGTGCCCAGATCTTGGCTGCATGTCTTATGAGGAACTTTTTCCTAGTTCGTAGATGGCCATCCTTTCTCTGTTACTTTATGTGGTAGAAGAGAAAAGGAAACTCTCTTGATTGATTCTTTTTAATAATGATACTAAACCCATTCATGAAGTCCCATCTTCTTTTGGCAAATTAGACGGGTATAATTATGGTTTGGGAGGTGTAGAGAGTATAGGAATATTGACTCAGAATTCAACACCATCACAGTAGGCAAGGACTTAAAGATAAAGACAATCAATATCTCATTATATCTATTAGTTATATTTGATTATTAGCAAGAAATGCCCTTTCCACCTACAGGTTTTTCCAAAATAATTGTAATATAGTGTCTAAATTCAACCACAGAAGATAGAAGAGGCAGACATTCTCTGGCATGTAAGGTACACTCGACCTAGTTTGGGACAATAGCACGACTCAAGATTTTTAAAGACTCAGACAAGGCCCTGATAAATGTGTGTTGAGGCCCAAAGGTTCAATGAGAAATGTCCAGTGGTTAACAATGAAGCCCTAAGAGAGGCCTTGAAGTGTTTCCAGCTTCTTAAATTCCCTAAACTACTGTTCATTTTTCAAAACTGGTTATCCAGAATTCCTACTGATACCACTCAAACCCCACACCGAGCCCAGGGCTCTTTATATTCCACCTCCATTTTCCTTCCTCTATTTTCAGTTTCCCAACCACAAACCACCTCCTTATTCAAAGTGAAAGACTCTGAATGGGAGCCAGAAACAGGAGAGCAAAGAAGTCAATGCAGAATGTAGAAAACTCTTTTTTAACTCTAAAATTTTGGGAATGCTGTTTCATGTTTTTTTCCTTTAAGCTAGAAAAATTGACATTTGGGTCAACATTGTTTTCCTAGACATAAAGATTTATAATGATAGTGCTCATATACTTCCCAAATGTTGAAAATGAACCTATTTGTAAGGGCCTATCACTAAACATTAGGCTCCAAATGGTGCACCTGCCTTTTGTGTATTATTAAATAAATGTTTCTTAAGTTTCCATGTTATGTGCTTCTTAATAGCAGCATTAAAAAGCTTAGATTAATGAGATTAAGTAAATTGAGTAGTAATACAGATGAGACTTTTAAAAGTAAAAAAGGAATATGGCATATTCCTTCTAATAAGAAAAATGAATCCGCTCACATATGCCTTCTGATTTTATTCTCACTTTTAAGAAGGAGTTTTTAAATATAAAAGACATTTAGCATATTGCAGGGCTTGTAAGATTTTACTTTCTGGCACTTCTTGCTGACCTATTAATAGTTGCTTTTGTATGTATGTAAGGTGGCACTCTGCAGGGAAAGTCAGTACAAACTGCCAGTGTTTAAGTGCTTTTATATGGAAGCCACTTAAGTTGCACAGGTTTTAGCCATGATAAGTTTGACATCTCATCAGTCACAGGGTCACTCACAAATACTACAGCTCCTAGGCTGCATGGTATTCCAAGTGGTCAGCCTATGTTCTACAGTTCTGTTACAGGAAGCACAGATGGCTATCCTCAGTATCCAGGCAAGACACATTTGATCAGTGGCAGCAGTAACTAGAAAATCCTCAGCCTAATGTCAATCTGCATGTGACATCATACATATGGTATAGTTTCTTATGTTCTGTTGCATACAAAATGCTTCTTTTAACCCTAGAGTGACAGCAGAAGATTTGGCTTAATTTGTATACCTTTGAAAACTGACAGATGTAAAAAGTGAAGCAAAACAACAAAAAAACCTTTTCCCAACTAGATACGTTCAACTCCTCAAAGTAAAAAAGAAAAATCAGAATATAACAATACTTTTTATGCCCTATGGTGGAAAATTTTTCTATTTAGAATCGTTTATTAAAGGAATTTCTCTCCCTAAATTATTTTCTTTAGTTAGGATGATCTCTCCCAACATGGTAGTGGCAGTGTATTCTATGACCTAGCTTTGAAATTTACATGCAGTGTTTTTTTTTCCAGTATCATATTGATTACTCCAGTAGGTCCTATTTGATAAGGGTATAAGTAGTAGGAGGCAGGAATTCAGGGGATTATCTTGAAGGCTGAACACCACACTTACCTATCAAGAAAAAGATAGGTATTTCAGATCTCTTATTTTATCTTTCAGTGATACTTAACAATTCTAGATGTACCTGATTTAAACATTCATCAATATATATTTTGAGTAGGGTAGCTGTAGTTCATAAGAACTATGGTAAATGGCTCATAAATGGTAAACTTGAAATTTTCTAAGAGAGTAGGTATTAAGTGTTCACATTATATACGTCTGGGTACAAATAGAGGCTATGCAAGGTGAGGATATGCTAAATAGCTTGATTGCAGGAATCATTATAAAAAGTGTACCTGTATAGAAACACTATAGAGTATACCTTGAATTTATGCATTTTAAAATTTGTCATCCATGTCTTAACAAAGATGGAAGGAAGGGCAAGTATATATCAGGAACTCTCAGTTCAGTAACAAAAAGCACAGCATTTCCAGCATCCTACCCATCATGTACCAGTACCAAATAGTGACGGGATGTGGTGTCATCCAGATTTCCTTCCATTTCAAACAGGTCCTTTTGAAATATTGTTTCATACATGAGGATATACATGTATAGGTGTTTCACATAGGTAGTAGTATAGTACACATGTGTTCTGCAGCCTGTTTTATCATTTAACAACATATCTTGGATATTTTTCTACTTTCAAATCTTAAAATTCTTCCTTATTCGTTTTTAATACCTATAAAATATTTTATAGCATGAACATACCATTCATTATTTCATTGTGTCATATTTCCAATATTTTGCTATTATAGACAATATTTAAAAGAGTACCTGTCACCTCCCTTGTTGAAGCCAAGCTGAACATCAAACAGCTTTAGGAACCCCGGTGAGCTGCCTCTGCTCCTCCCCCACCATTGTGGGAGCCAGATAGAGCCCTAGACAGTTTCAGGGGCCTTTGGGGCTACACTCCATGCCCGCATACCCTCAGGAGAGCTGAGCTGAACCTCAGACAGCTTCAGTGGCCTTAGTGACTGCACCCTCCTCCCTCCCCCACCAGCATGGGAACTGCACTGGGATTGGGGTCCCAGGCAGCATCTGAAGCTTTGGAGACCATGACCAGCCCTCACAACCCACACCCTTGAGGAAGGCGGGCTGAACCTCAAACAGCTCTAGGAGCCCTGGTGAGCCATCCCTGCCACTCCCAACCAGCATGGGAGCCAGATGGAGCCCCAGACAGTTTCAGGGGCCTTGGATGGCTATACCCTGCCCCCACCTCTGCACTGTCAGGGGAGTTGAACTGAAGCTCAGAAAGTTTCAGCCTATTCAGTGACTGTGCCTTCACCTCTCACCTACTGGTGTGGGAATCAGGCTGAGTTCAAGGCAGAGTCTGAAACCATGGCGATTACGACACCCCCTCCCCCACTCAGAGCCCTGTAGAAGTGGGGCTGAAACCTGGAAAGCTTTGGGAACCTGACATGGGAGCCAAGCTCAGCCCTGGACAGCTTCAGGAGCATCAGAAACCACACCCCACCTTGCACACCATTGTGGGAGCCACACAGCATGGCGGACCTTTTGGTCCTTGCCCTGCCACCTGCACATCATTGTAGGAGTGAGGCTGAGCTGTAGGGAAATTCTGGATCTTCAAAAATGACAAAACAAAGGAGCAAAATGCAATCACAGACTTCTGTCCCACCAAAAACAAGTCCAGGAGACATTGACAGAGAAAAGCTTGGAAGTCATACATCTGAAATTTCTGAAATGATAGCAACTTAAGTAAAGAAACAATTCCATCAGGCCATAGAAGAAATCAGATCAGAAATAATCTCTTAGGTAAAAAAGGAAATTACAACAATAATGAAAGCATTGCTTAGCACATCTAAAGATGTAGGTTAAAAAATAGAAAAGTACAGAAAAATGATGGAAACTTTGAATGAAAAAAAACAGGAAAGAATTAGAAGGCATGAAAGAGATTCAGATATCAAGGAAATTAAAAATTCCATCAATAGCTGCCAAAACCACTTGAACAAAAAGATCTCTTAAAAGTAAAAAGAAACCAGGAAATAACAATTCAACAGGTATAAGACGAAGCAAAGAAAAACAATGTAAGATTAATAGGTGTCAATGAAACAGCAGGCATCAATATAAATGACATAAAGACTATTTGCAGAAGTAATAGAAAATTTCCCAGGCATGGTAAAAGAAACATACATACAGTTAAGTGAGGCATATAGAACTGCAATTAGCCGTATGAAAATAAATCTATACCCAGACATATAGTGATCAAGATCCCAGAAGTTGAACAAAACAACAGAATATTAAAAATAATTAGAGAAAAGAAAAAGGTCACCTATAAAGGAAAGCCCATCAGACTCATGGCACATTTCCCAGTACAATCCATCAAGTCAAGAAACTCATGGAGTGAAGTATTTCAGGTCCTAAAAGAAAATAGCTTCCAACCCAGATTGATATACCCTGCAAAACTATCCTTCAAATTTAATGGAGAAATAAAATATTTCTATGACAAAGAACAACTGAAGAAATTAATCATAAACAAATCAATCCTGCAAAGAGTACTAAAAGATATTCTAGAAAGAGATAAAAAAAGACCACAACTTCAAGAACAGAAAGGAACCACCAAGCAGAGCAAGTAATTAAACAGAGGGAAAAAGGAAAAACCAACAGCAGGAGAATAACATAACAAAGCTAAGCCAACACATATCCATTATAACCATCAATGTAAATTATCTCAATTCACAAATCAAATGAAGCAGACTGGCAGCGTGGATCAAGAAACAAAACCCAACAATATGCTGTATACAAGAAACACATTTAACTGAAAAGGAAGTTCATAGACTGAAAATCAATGGAGGGAAAAACAATACTCCATGTGACAGGAATGTAGAAAAAAGTGGGTGTAGCTCTTTGGTTTGCAGACAATGTGAACTTCAAACCAAGAAAAATCAAAAGAGATAAAGAAGGTCACTTGTTAGGGGAAAACTTCAAGGCAAGAGATAACAATCATAAACATCTATGCACTAAATACAGGACCACCAAACTATATGAGACAAATTTTAACAGACATGACAAATGAAATAAGCAGCAACACAATAATAATAGGGGACTTAAACACCTCATTGTTACAAAGAGATAGATCAATTAAAAAAATCAGCAAAGAAATAACAAAACTAAGCCAAACTTGCGAATGGGCTTAGTAGACCTTTCCAGAGTGTTCCACCCTACATCAGAATACATACTCTTCTCAACTGCACATGAGATGTTCTCTAAAATAGACCATTATTAGCACATAGAACATGTTCAAGTAAATGCAAAGGAAGTGAAATTATCCCACGCATACAATCAGACCATAATGCCATGAAATTGGAAGTTAATGCAAAGAAATCACAAAACCTTATAAACACGTGAAAATTAAATAATACCTTCCTGAACAATCAACAGGTCACAGATGAAATCAAAGGAGAAATTAAACTATTTAAAATCAAATGAAAATGTAGATACAACTTATAGGAAACCGTGGGAGTTAGTGAAAACAGTCCTCAGAGGGAACTTTATAGTGGTGAATTCCCACACTAGGAAAACCAGATGAGTACAAATAAACAATCTTATGCTGCACCTCAAGCTTCTACAAAAAAAGAGCATGTGAAGCCCAAAGCCCAAAGAAGGCAGAAAATTATAAAGCTCAGGATAAAAATTAATTCAATGAAGACTAAAAAATTACCAAGAATTAATAAATAAAATAGATAACCCCCTAGCCAACCTTATGTAAAAAAGGAAAGAAAAAACTGAAATACATGCAATGAGAAATGAAAGGGATGAAATCATTACAGATTCCGTAGAAATTCAGAAGATCATCAATACCTACTTTGAAAATCTTTACTCCCATAGGATGGAAAACAGAGGAAATAGACAAATTTATAGATACATATCAATTACAAAAGCTGAATAAAGAGGACATAAAAATGCTGAATAACTCAATATCAGCAAGTAAAATTGACAATGACATAAAAAGCTTTCAATGAGGAAAAGGCCAGGCCCTGATGCAGTCACAGCTCAATTCTACAAGAAATTTAGAGAAGACATCACTCCAATTCCTCTGAAATTCTTTAATGAAACTGAAAGGGAAGGAATTCTCCCCAACTCATTCCTAGAGACAAGTATTATTCTGATACCAAAACCAGCAAAAGAGCCAACCAGAAAAGATTACTGTAGGCCAATATTACTAATGAATACAGATGCAAAAATTATCCAAAAAATACTAGCAAACAGAATGCAACAAATCATCAAGAAGATTATATACCATGACCAAGTGGACTTCATCCCAGGGATGCAGGGATGGTTTAATATATGTAAATCAATTAATGTAATACACCATATCAATAGAGTCAAACACAAAAATCACATGATCATCCCAATTGATGCAGAAAAAGCTTTTGATAAACTCAAATACTTATTCATGATAAAAAAACTCTACAGAAAATAGGAAGAGATAGTGTTTACCTCAATCTGATCAAAGCCATCTATGACAAACAAACAGCTAACATCATACTAAACGGTCAAAATTTGAAAGCTTTCAGTTTAAAATCAGGAACAAGACAAGGATGTCCACTGTCACCACTCCTACTCAATATAATTCTGGAAATATTAGTAAGAGCAATTAGATAAGAGAGAGAAATAGGAGGAATAATAATAGGAGAGGAAGAAGTGAAATTATCATTATTTGCAAATGAAATGATACTCTACATGGAAGACTCCAAAAACTCCACCGAAAGGCTCATAAATTTAATGACCAAATTCAGTACCAAAGCTGGATAAAAAGTCAGCACTCAAAGATCAATAGTATTCTCATATACACAGAACAAACAGAGAGATATTAGGGAAACCACACCTTTCATGATAGCATCTAAATAATGAAATACTTAGGAATGAATCTAACACAAAAAGTGAAAGATCTATAGCTACTCTGAAAAAAGTGATAGAAGAAGATTTTAGAAAATGGAAAGATATTCCTTGCTCATGTATAAGAGGAACCAACATTGTGAAAATGGCCATAGTCCCAAAATTGTTGTACAGATTCAATGCAATCACAATGAAAATATCATTAGTATACCTCATAGATCTAGACAAAACATTCCTAAAATTCATCTGGGACCTTAAGAGACCTAGAATAGCAAAAGCAATACTGGGTAACAGAGGCAAGGCAGGAGGCATCACCATCCCTGACTTGAAAGTACACTACAAAGCTTCTGAGATAAACTCAGCATGGTACTGGCAAAAAAGTAGATCTAAAGATCAATGGAACAGATTAAAAGATGTAGACACAACTACAAACACACTCAGCCACCTTATCTTTGACAAAGGGGCCAAATACGTTCACTGGAAGAAAGATAGACTCTTCAATAAATGGTGCTGGAAAAGCTGGCTTTCCACATGCCAAAGACTAAAACTAGACCAATGTCTACCACCATGAACAAAACTAAAGTCAAAATGGATCAAAGAGGGCTGGGGATATAGCTCAGTGGAATAAGCGCTTGCCTAGCAAGCGCAGGGTCCTGAGTTCGATCCCCAGTACCGCAAAAAAAAAAAAAAAAAATGGATCAAAGATCTAAATATTAAAACAGAAACACTAAATCTACTGGAAGAGAAAGTAGGCAGAAATCTTGAAGATACAGGGGTAGGTAGAGAGTTCATGAACAAAAACCAAACTGCACAGGAAATACTTGAAAAAATCAGCAACTGGGATCTCACGTTATTGAAAAGTTTTTGCACATCAGAAGAAATCGCCAATGGAGTAAAAGGAAAACCCACAAATTGGGAAAAATTTTAGCCAACTGCCCCTCAGAAAAAGGACTTCTATCTAGAATATATAAAGAACTTTTAAAAATCAGCCCCCACCAAATTCAAATACGCAATCCAAAAACAGACCTTTGAGATGAAAACACAATTCTCAGATGAAAAAATACTAATTAAAAATAAATCTATGAAAAAATGTTCAACATCATTAGTCATATGAGAAATGCAAATTAATATAAGACTGAGATTTCACCTCACCACAGAAAGAATGGCTATCGTTAAGAAATCAACCAATAACAAATGCTGGAGAGGCTGTAGGGAAAAAGGAACCCTTCTGCACTCTGTGGCAGGAGTGTAAATTGGTGAAGCCACAGTGGAAATCAGTGTAAAGATTCCTCACAAAACTAGGATTAGAAGTCCCACTTAACCAAGCTATTCCCCTTCTGGGTATTTTCCCAGAAGAATTAAAAAACATCATAAGATAGCGATATATGTGCATCCATGTTTATAGCAGCACAATTTATCATAGTTAAATCTTGGAAACAACCCACATGCCAATCAGCTGAGGAATGGATAAAAAAGATGTAGTATTTTTATACAACAGAGTATCACTCAGCTATAAAAAAAAAATCAACTCGAGGCTTTTATAGGTAAATGGATGCAACTAGAGACCATACTCATAAGTGAAATAGATCAGACCCACCTGTGTAAATATCATATTGTCTCCCTAGTGTAAGAACCTGAAAGAGTAAATAAAACCCAAAATGTACAACAGACAATATGAAAGGGAAAGCAATTACTCAAAGGAAGGAACAAATGGGATGAGGGGAAGAAGAAAAAGAAAGAAAGAAGGAAGGCAAAATATGTATCCCAGCTACCCTTCTATAGATAGATAGATAGATGGGATAAGTGTACTGCTGATGTCTGGTGGTTATTGAAAGGAACAGTTAATTTTCTATTTTGTCCAATTTTGCATGTTCATATCTGATAATCTGAGCAACTGATTTGAAGACAACAATATGCAATATAACAACCACTGGTGAATTCCTACCATCTTGTCTAGTGAAACTCTGTATCATCTTTAATGATTTTTTAATTATTACTTTTATTGTCTTTAATTTCTTGATTAATCCTGTATTCTTACATCTGATAATCTGAGCAACTTCGTTGAAGTTAGCAATATGTAATATAACAACCACTGTTAATTCCTATCATTTTGTTTTGAAACACTGTATCATCTTTAATGTTTTCGCTTTGTTTTGTTTTTGTCTGTGATGTTGGTATTATGCTATTGCTCTTTTTCATTATTCTTTAAAATAAAAATTAAAAGAGTAAAACATACATGTACATATCTATACATCCCTTCACATGTACACACATGTTACTGCAGAATATACCTTTGGATGTGGTATCATTAATTAAAAAGATGGGTAAATCCCATCATTTGAGAGTTTCATTGATGGTGGCTAAGGGAATGGATTGCTGTTGATTGGCTAGATGATGGATACATAAGGGAATATGGACCAACTTTAAGTTTAGCCTTAGGAGGAAGCTGCTACCAACCCTAGGCTGGAGGGAAAGAGGGAGAAGACACTGCTCTTGGAACCTAAAGGATAAGATTTCATATCATAATGGAACCACCACAAACAAAGCGGTGGTAGAGCTGTCCAGGAGACAGGACTAGCAGCTAGTATTCTCCCACTCAAGGGAGCAAGGAGAACAGAAATACCCTTCTCTGCATCCCTCCAGCTACCACCTGTTCATCACCAGAGAATTCCCCCACATTCCCACCCACACATCACCCTGCACCTGGCTGACCCATTTTAAAGTATGTCCTTGTAGGAATTGGTCTCAATCCAGCCTTAATTCCCTGTAGAACAAAATAAAGACACAAAGAAGGTTTAGGGGAAGGCAATAAGCATATCAAGAGACAGGCCCCATCTAGTAGAGTGAATTTTTAAAAATTCAACTTCCACTTTCACTCTTGTGTTCACGTTTAACATACTCAGGCTTCCACTTGGCCTGGGCCACACAGCTGGACAAACATAGACATTCCTGCCCTCTGATCCAGCCAGCGAAACTCAGTTCCATTAAACGTGGTATACACCTCATCATTAGTATTGCCAGACTTAAGGATCCTCCTGGATGTGGTTCTTAATAACCTGGTCACTGTAATATACCTCTTACAAAATATTGGGTGAAATTAAAAAACAACTAATACAGAATAAAGAAAAACACATATAGCTTTCATAAACTTGTATGTTTTAAACAGCTTTAGTGAGATACAGATCTCAAAATGTAATTCATCTATGTATAATCCAGTGAGTTTTAGTATAGTCACACATATATGGAACTATCATCACAGTCAATTTCAGAGCATTTTCATCATGCCAAAAGAAACTCTGGGGCTGGGGATATAGCTCAGTGGAATAAGTGCTTGCCTAGCAAGTGCAGGGTCCTGAGTTCGATCCCCAGTACCGCCAAAAACAAACAAACAAACAAACAAAAAACACAAAAGAAACTCTGAAGAGCTGTATTGAGATCTAATTAATGTAAACAAATGTCAAATTTGGTAAATTTTGACATATATAATATTACATATATGTATACACATGTCTGGAAGCAAACAGTACTATCAAGATAGTTAACTTACCTATCACTCTAAAAGTCTTCTTGTATGTCTTGTTTCCTTCTATCCCCTCTCCAAATAACTATAACCATGATTTCATGCTGCTTGCAGTCTAATGCTCATTGCAGCATCTAACCAGACTCAACTACAGAAGTATTGAATCAAGATGCGTTGGGCTATTTAGTGTCTCCTGATATAATTATTGTACTCTTTTATAACAATAGGTTCATGAAAGACACTTTGTTCAATAACTCAGGGTAAATGCCCCAATATCTTTGCCCCATTTGGTGCAAAATAAATAATAAGATTGCTTAAGTTATCTATTTCTCTGGGAAGTCAGACTCATGTATATGATCTTACTACTTGTAAAACCAAAGTCTGTGTTTTGCTTGATCTATTTACATTTTAACATCTCCCTTTGTATTAATCTGAATGATTCTTTGAAAGAGAATTTTTTTTTAATGTGGATGTGAAAAAGAAGAGCTTAGTTAGGTATTGCCAGCTACTTGCTCTAGTTTTCTGAAACCTCAAAAGAAAAAAAATATTTTTAAAACCTTGCAGAACGTATTTGTTGTGAAGCATCATGGCTGAATGAACTTCCCTATTTGGAATAGCAGATGTTAATTTGCTTACCAAGAATAAAGGAAAAATCTTAAGTATTTTTCACGAAGTTTCTCATATAGATGACACAAGCATTTTGTTAGTCCAAATAGGGTTCACATTTTCTTATCAGAGTATTATACCTAATACAATTTTGCTCAAATATTATAACTTGGTAGGTTTTTTTTTTTTTTTTTTTTAAGTAGAAGGAGCATATAAAAGAGCTCCGTCAGACCCAGAGTTCTATTTAACTGATTTCACGTCTTGGTGAGATGGGGGGAAAGAGCTACCATTTGAATTTGTTAAGTATACAGACTATGGAGAAAGACTGTCTGAAAAAATAACCAGTCTGCCTGCTACCAGCTGTGTAACATTGGGCAGATTACCTAATGTCTCTGAGGAGGATTTTTCATTTTTAAAGTGGAAGTAATATGAATTAGTAAGCTTTTGTGTCACTGTGACACAGTACGCAAAATCTACAGTTTCAAAGATCACAGATTTAGTTTGGTGCACAGTCTCAGGGGATTTTGTCCATGTTTCATTGATTCCAAGACAAAAACATCATGGTGGATGGGCACTGCAGAACGAAGATGCTTCATTCATGAGATCCAGGAAGCAGAGCAAGGGTATAGAGCTAGAGAGGAGGGCATGAGCAACCAGATATATTACCCATATTCTTGTCTTCCTTGGCTCATGACTGCAGTCATACCTTCCAGGTTCCCTTTCACTTAGATGCAGTCATGTGATTAGTTCTCGCCAATGGTACATGAATAGAGACAATGAATACCACTGCTAGTACTGACTCAATGCGCTGGTACTCCTGATGCCATGGTATCCCAGTTTGCCCTCCGACTGTACTGAATGAGCAGATCTGAAGGGGACGCAGATGATGGAGGCAAGAAACAGGTTAGATGTATGATATGTTTCAGATAATTCCTGTCACTTTACTAGGGCTTAGGAGAGACCATAAACAAATGTATCACTAGATAAAATTAAGAGGAAGGCACTTTTTTTCTTGAATTCTCTTGCAGATTTTAAAAATATACTTCTTTCTTTGATGATAATCCATCAACTGAGTAATTCACAGATATCCAATGTTATGTTAATTTCTGTATTAATTATAGATACTATGTCACTTATCCTCCATGTCAACTCAGTATGGCATTATGCACATGATTGAAAAAGTGGAACACAAAGAGGTTAAATTATAAATCGCTGGTAGACAGTAGCCAATAGAGTCAGGAGTTGGACATAGAGTGCTCACAGTTACTAAACCATTCGGTTTCCCAATGCACTAAGGTATAGGTACCCTGTTTCCTTTTTTCCCATTCTTTGATGATTTCCCAAAGGAGGAAGCAATCATATTGGGGTTATTTGAATGCACATGATTAGAAAAGAAATGTTAAGCACAGCTAAAAATAAATCTCCATAGATCGAGGAGTCTGCATAGGCAAGAGCATGAACATAGGAAAGTTCAAGGTGAGAGAAGTAGCAAGTTGGCTAAATCTTAGGAGGTTGTAAGTTGCACAAGATATAGCAGTGAGAGATGAAGGTGAGAGATAAGCGAGGAGAAAGCAGAGCTCACAGGTCAGTCTTTGAGCCTAAGTAATCTGGAGTTATACTGAAGTCTGTCAAAGGAGACGTGTTCCTCAAATGAGTGAATTTAGACAAAGAAGAAAAGGAACCATGGACAGAAGACAACTTGAAGAGAAAGGTCAAAGAGTAGTAATGCAACCATTTCTCTAAGTTTCTTTATTCTATCTTGATATATTTGTCCTTTTCAACTCCTGCTTCATATCTCAATTTTCTTTTATTGCTACATTTCAATTAAATCACATTTACTCACATGTTCTTTGATCTTCAAGTCAAAATGCTATTTTCTATACCACTCCATACTCTCAACTTGATTATATCTTTATTATAATGAGACAGAAATATATTAGAAAAAGAGGTAAAGATGAGTTCTCTGAACCAGCAGGATAAAGAAGTGCTGGGGCAGTGAGAAGAGCCGTTGCAAAGTGCTGACAGCTGTCCTTTAGGAAGCATTCAGGCACAGAGGAGGAAGTCACTGGAGCTGGACCGTGAGCTGGCTATAGAAGGTCACCGGTGAGGTGCGGGTGGTGGTTATTATTCCCCAGAGATTCACTTAAAGACTCGCTGAAACAGCACCATAAACAGCAGGTGAGTTTCTCATGTAGAGGAAAGAATGGGTAAGTTTCCATCCATGAGGATAAAAAACGATGAATGAAAACAGCGTGGGGAAGAAAGGTAGGAATGAGCCGATGGAGAAAGAGTGAGAATGAGGGATAAAGACAGACTATTACGGCTATAGAGACTCCTTTGACGGAGAAAGTACAAGACAATGGATCCGAAATAAGATGAATCTTAGCTGAATAAATTTGGATGTGAAGTAATTTTCAAAGAAGGAGGGGGTATGAATGGGAGCCCAACAGAGTGCGAAGCTTGGCTTAGGCTCTGCAAAGAATGGCTAAGAAGATTGTATTATATTTTAGACTATCCATCACCAAATATTTATAGAGCATCCAGGATATGCCCAGTGGTACACGGGATATTCTACTTCAGCTTTCCAAAGTGCTGGCAGTTGCTGCCAACTTGCAACATGAGGAGCAAAGACTGTAAAATGTGCTCTCCACTCCATCATAGGAAACACTAATAAAAATAAGGAGTCATTTTGAGTTCATGCCCCTAAGGCTTTCAGCTTGTGCTCCCTTTACAGTTTAAGACTAAAGCACTGACAGTTCCATTTGTGCATTTCTAAGTCAATAATTTTTAGGCTGTTATGCTGTACATGCTTGGCTATGAGTTCATATTCTTAGTTTTTGTCACAAGTTGCAGAGAATCTCGCATGATTTCACAATATATTTCTGTCTCATTATAATAAAGATGTAATCAAGTTGAGAGTATAGAGTGGTATAGAAAATAGCATTTTGACTTGAAGATCAAAGAACATGTGGGTAAATGTAATTTAATTGAAATGTAGCAATAAAAGAAAATTGAGATATGAAGCAGGAGTTGAAAAGGACAAATATATCAAGATAGAATAAAGAAACTTAGAGAAATGGTTACATTACTACTCTTTAAGGATATAACTAGATTCTCTCCATACTTTACCAATGTCTCCTCTGCATGGTCTTCGCTCTGCAGTTTGATTCCTTACTGAGAAAGCCTGGCAACTTTCTCAGGCTTCAGGGTCTTCAGTTCCTAAAGCATAAGACAGGCCAGAAATGCTAGAAGTTAATGCCTGTGTAGGAGTGCTTCAACCACTACTGAGGAGGATTAAGCATTCAATAGTCCATTTTTATCACTCCCAAGTGAGACTACTCAAGACATGCTCATGAGCACCCCTTCTGCCTAATCATAACAATTCACCAACAGATATTAGATTCCTTACTTTTCTTATTTTATACTTATTTTTCTATGTTCACGTTCCTAAAACAATGACTTGCATTTCTATTTTTGTCATAGAATTTGCTCTGGTGGAGTTGAACCCAACAGAGAGTGAAACCAAATTTCTCTACAGAAAGTGAAAGAATTAGAATCGACAAACATGTACTGTATCTTTTCTGTAAGTCATATTCATCTAAGCCATATCTACCCTGTTCCCCAGTATAGAAACCCTAAAATTATATTTGACAACTCCCCTTTCCTTGTACCTTATGTTCAAATTGTTAGCAAGTTCTATAAATTTGTCTTGGAAATATCTGTCCAATCTATTTTTCTCTTTGTTGGCACAACCCTTGGCTAGGCTACCTCATCTCAACTTGCACTTATACAAGAGCCTCCTAACTGCCCATCTGAATCTACACTAGTCTTCCTCCAATCCATTCTCCACTCAGCACCCCAAGTGAACTGATCAAAACCAAGGCTAAGTTTTTGTACCCCACATCTTCCTTTGGAACCCATTAGTGGCCTTCTATCTATTCTACATCACAGGCAATACTCCTCAATGCAACCTGAAGGATTTTACACAGTCTAAACTGCTCCCACTAACCATATTTCCAAAGCCACCATAAACTACACTCCCTTTGGCTTTCAGCCTTTTAACATTTCAACCTCTCATTCGGCCCTTCTTACATTGAAGTCCTCTAAATTTCTTGCTTCATTGCTGTCCTCCCCTCACCTGACATCTGGCCTGCTTCATCTCTGCTCTTCTTCAGAGCTCAGTTTCAGGGTCACTTTTTCTGAAAAGTTCCCGTCTTTGCTAAAATCAAACAAATTATTTAATGCCAGGTAGAGAGAACATAGCAGTTAGAGCCTGCAGATATATAGAATGTATATGGCCATTCTTAAAGCTCTTACTGCAGCATCCTTGGGGCATTTGATTTTCTCATTCTCTTTCCTACAAAGATATTTTTCCTTGGCATGAAATTGTCCATAAGCTGTGCTTTAAAAGTTGGTATTTGTTAACAGTACAATATATTGTTGCACCTACAAGCATTTGTCTGTGAAAGGACTGAAAGATTTGAAGCCATCCTCAGATGCTTCACAGTTTCTACATGACCTGAGAGTCATCATCTCTGTAAGGGAGATAGAGGACAAGAGGAAACCTACTGAGGGAGAAGTGAAACCTGGTGGGTGACTGTTGGAAGAATGAAAGGATGAAGGCACTGAGGAGACCAGTAAAAAAGCATAGGTTAGGGAGAACATCTAATAATCACGAGGATGAACCCTGAAGACTTGAAGAGAAAAATAAAGTCTTGTTTTCACCAAGTTCCAGCCTCTGTACAGCACTATGCTAATCTGAGAGTGACTTTGTTTACATAGAATTATCCTATGCCTTCCTATCCTCAAAATTTAGGGACATACTTAACAGAGTGCATGAATTTTTATAACCTTGCTTAAGGAAGGAAGAAAGGAAGGAAGGGAGGAAGGAAGGAGGTAAGCAAGGAAAGGAGGGAAGAAGGAATCTTAATGTGGCTCTTTTCAGTCAGCGTGGAAATAAAGTTGCAAAAGAAAGGTTAAGAGTGTTAATGAAATGAGTGTTGTCCTGAAATGAAATAAGTTTCTTAGAGTATTCAAAAGATAGTAGATAAGGAGATTATTTTGTGAGACTTGGGAGGAACTAATTTGCTTCTTAGGGAGAATAGTAATAGGCTGTCCTATTTGGTAAGTATATTATGTAGGGTGGAGGTGGGCGGACCAGAAAACAGAGAAGCAAGGTGATCAATAGTAAAGAAAATGAAGATAAAAGCAGATGATGACAAGAGATATATTGAAGAAAAAATATGAGCTAGGCCCTCAAACTGTTATCAGTATAGACCTAAAGTGTATAAGGATGAGGATTTGAGGAAGAAGACAGTTACAAAGAGATGAATTTAGTCATTTAACATGTAACCAACCTGTTATTCAGTTGAGACAACTCATTTGCTTTGATATAATTCATTTAAGAAAAATTACTGTGGTGAGTCATAAATACACATTAACTTTAAAGTGTCCCACAATGAGCCTTTAATGAACTGAGAACTTTTTAAGTTAAAAAGTCATACTAGTTGGTTTCAACTTTTAAGAATATTTATTCCAAAAAGAATATTTAAGAAACTTTCTCTCCTAACATGGAGAAATCAAGCCATAACAAATCTGCAGCTAAATCATGAGAGAAAAATGCTTTTGCAGGTCTAGAGCAATATTGTTCTCGCTAAGAACACCATTGGTGGTTTCTGACAGAGAGAACTGCTCAGTAGCACGTGATGTAACTCCATCTGCTCTCTGCTACCAAATGTCCAGATGGATTCCATTTTTGTTCTCCAGAAAAATGAGGCCAATCAGTATGAAAAAGCTGTGCCTCTGATTTCCCAGGATGAATTTTTGAAGGAGGATTACAAACTTTTTGGTTTCTGCTCGTATTTCTTATCAAAAGACCCATAGTTTAATTTTAACCATTGAAATCTGTCTCTGAAATTTTGAGGTGGACTTCTGGTAAGATAGTGACTGGGTAAGCAGCAGAGAAAGATCCCCTTGGAGGATCACCAATGAGACACTGAAATACAGCAATAGAAGAAAGACAAGAAGGAGAGAAATGGGTGCCCTGGTGCCCCAGACTCAGGAAAGATCTGAAGGGGGAATTAAAACCCTCAAAAAGAGCAAACAAGACCTCTCCAGGAGAAAAAGCTCAGAGGACTGCCTTGGCACCCTCAGAGGAAGAGAAGGTGGAAAAGGAAGGAGCCACCACTCCACACAAACCCCAAGCCCATTCCCTCATTCTGGCACTCACAGCATCAGCCTCAGAGGCCTTTGCTCACAGAAACATTCTGAATCGGCCAAAGGTAACCAAATTCCTGAGTAGACAGTGCAGCCTCAGCCTCCTCGAGCCATACCACACTCAGACCGGCCCTGGCCCCACCCCGCCCCAAGCACCTCGCCTGCCACGGCTGCCCTCTCCTCACCCTCTTTTCAGTTCCTCAGTGCATCCATCTGCCCAGTGGCTCCGCGGCACCTCCCACTTCAGACTCAAGTCGGCATTGCGCTCACCACTGCTGTTGGGATCTGGAGCCCTGCACCATGCAGCTGGCTTTGGGTAATGAGCGCCATGGTCCCCTGGGCACCACAGTCCTGCTGCCACCGGCGGCACACTCCCTCAGCCACTGCCCCCAGCGCTGGCCCTCCGAGCTCTCTGGCATGTGAAGCAAAGGAGAAGCGGCAGCTGCAGATCAGTGAGAGCAGCCAGTTCAGCAATGGGCTGGAGGACTGAGGCTTGCTAGAAAGCAGCACTAGACTGAAGCCTCACAAAGCCCAGAACTACAGAAAGAAGGCATTGTGGGTGTCTTGTTTTTCCATTATCATCACACTGGCCCATGCCATGGCCAGAGGTGAGCAAACTCCTGAGTGCTGGTCCAAAACAGAAGAGGAGAAAGTGCAGCCTGGAAAGGAAACAGTGGCAGTCAGAAGGAATGATCAAATCCAGTATGAGGATGGGAGGATACAAAGGCCAATGAAACAGATTCCCCACTCAGCAGAAATCTCTCTATTCAGGGCCCTGAATAAGGCCAGGGTCAAGGCAACCAATGAGCAGCCCACTATACCCAGCTCTACGCCTGCCCCAAGGATATATCCACAGACTTCTCCACTGTGTGAGCAAATACCAGCAAAGAGTAGCAGAAGCAATGGAAGTGACCTCAGCACCACAGTAATTCCCAGGGATCCAGTCAAAAAACAAAAAGGAGCTGGAGCACAACAGAAAGAGTGAGCTGCAGATGGAAGCAGGCTACATGGTCCCAAGCCCTTCTCACTCCAACACCAAGCAGGAAGCATGAGCTGAGTTACTGGGATTCAGCTCCTACCCTGAACTCCCTCTTTGAACACCGTGAGTCCTGGTGGCCCAAGAAGGCACCATGAGATCCTAACAACAATGGGCTGAGTCAATGGGCTTCAGGACTCACCCTAAACTACTAATATGAGCACCAAGACAGACTCCATATTGCTTGCATATATGAAAAATGTATGAACCCATAGCGTCAAACTACATGAAAAGCAGCAGTCCTGGAGCCTGAGAGACAACATACTCTACACAGCGGACCTGAGAAAATCCTCCAATTCTTTCTAAGAACTGATAACTAAACTTTGTACACACCATGGGCTATGATGATGAGCACAGGTAGAGGAGACCTCACACCACTTGTGCCCAGCATCATAAGTGCACCCAATGCCCAGCAAGATTGAGTGGTGGGATGAGGCAAAGACATGGAACTAGAGTGTAGACCTGCCTCTCTAGCTGGGAAGGGTTAGTCTGCAAAGACACTAATGGACTAAGAGGGGATACCAGGCACTCTGAAGGGGAGCTCAGAGGCCTGAGGAGGGAGGGGCCTCCCTCTGGGTTGCATGAGAGCCCTGAGGACCTAGACTGAGCTTCCTACAGAGCAGCATTGGGTCATAGTCAGGAAATCCATGGGGCTGATCCTGCGGATTTGGATCAGCTGGGGAGAGCCCCACCTGGGGTGTGCCAGGGGCTCCACCCAGCCCCCAGGGTGTGCCAGGAGCTCCATCCCACCCCAGAGCCACACTCGGCCCCTGGGATGTGTCAGGCGCTCCGCCCCGACCCCAGAGCTCCACTTGGGCCCCAGGGTGTGCCAGGCACTCCGTCCAGCCCCCAGGGCATGCCAGGAGCTCCACCCTACCCCTGGGAAGTGCCAGGCACTTTGCCAGGCACCCCGGGGTGTGTCAGGCACTCCACCCAGCCCCTGGAGCTCCACTCAGCCCCCCCGGGGTGTTCCAGGTGCTCCACCCTGCCGTCAGAGTGTGCCAGGCTCTCTACCCCACCCCCAGAGCTCCACGTGGCCCCTGGGGTGTGCCAGGTGCTCCGCCCGGCCCCTGGGGTGTGCCAGGTGCTCCGCCCAGCCCCCAGGGCGTGCCAGGTGCTCCACTTGGCCCCCAGGGCATGCCAGGCACTTCACCCGGCCCCCAGGGTGTGCCAGGCTCCCTGCCCCATCCCCGAGCTCCACTTGGCCCTTGGGGCATGTCAGATGCTCTGCCCAGCCACCGGGGTGTGCCAGGCACTTTGCCTGGACCCCAGGAAGACCCTGAAGACTCACCTGAGCCTACAGATATGGACACACTGACAGAGTATCGCAGTTCACTGTGTAACCTCGCCTACCCAACTGGACACTTAATGGCTGTGAGGGCTTGCCAAAGGGTGCTTCTATAATTCCTGCCATAGTAATTTGTGTACACCCATGTAATATACAGCATATTTAGAAGCAGCCAAGTCTCTGCCCAAAGTAAGAGCATGAGGGAGTAAATAAACCAAAAGTGCGGTTATTACCAGTGGAAAGATCACTGACAGCATGATAGAACATGCTGAATGGTGGTGAAGTGGAGAAAATTGATTAATTGAATGAGCCGTCATCTATGTAACTTAGTAACAAAGACGAAGATAACATTATGTAGTACAACATTCAGTGGCAACTCCCTATTATTTTCTTTATAATCTGGTATTTCCTTTATTGTTTTTGTGTTAACAAATGCAAAGGCAACACTATGTAATACAGCATCCAGTGATGGTTCCCTACTGTCTCCTCTGTAATTTGGTATTTCCTTTATAGATCTTGTTATAACAAATATGAAGATAACATTAGGTTGTATAGCATCCAGTGCCAATTCTCTACTATCTTTTCTATAACTTGGTATTTTCTGTATTGTTTCTGTATTGTTCTCGGTTCTTTTGTCTTAAAAATAAAATTAAAAGATAAATAAATAAATAAAAATAAAAAGAAATTTTGAGCAAGAACAATGACAATGGTCTGTTTCTCTTCAGGAAGGGAAAACCTGCCTTGAAAATGTCTCTCCCATCCCTTTGAGAAACCTCTCATTCAGTTTTCTGAAAGACTCTTTAAGACCCTGGGAATTTAAATCCTTATCAAATTATTATGCCTTAAAGACTACTCAGATTGAACAGTCAGATAATGGTTTGGATTGGGATACTATGATTATGAAAAATAGGACCTATAAAAACAAATTTGTTTTTTCTTATGTGTCCATAGGACTTATTCACATGGTTGAAATTGTACAACCTCTATATAACACATCAAATATCAGAAAAAGAACCTTACTGTAAGGTTATATCTGCTCCCAGATATACATACCACACACATATATACACATACACTTCTCTTAAATGACAATTTGTCTATATATTTTGACTTTATCTATTTGTTTATCTTGATAAGATTTTGGAAAACTACTAGTTCAAGAGGTATCTAAGTGATTCTTTTCTTTCATTCTAATAATGGTTATTTTAAATTAAAACTTTCTGCTGGTGGTTACTTACCTTTTAGATTTTTTAAAAATTACATTTCCTACATTTATACATATGAAGAAAAGACTAACAATTGTCCTAAGTATCTCTCTTCACACTTCTTCAGAAGTAATGCTTCCATTATGTTTGGGCATGTAGCCATTTAGAAAACAAGTTCATTTTCCAGCCTCACTTGCAGCTAGATCTGCTCACATGTCCAAGTTCTTCCTAAGGGAATACAACCCTGAGTGGGACGTGCATCTTCTGAGAACTAGACTACATTTCTTCTTCAAACTCCTTCAAACAGTAATGAAAGTCTGGAATGGCTGGAGCTCCAGGTGTCATCAAAGACCATAAAACAATTTTATAATGGAAGCCATGCTTGATAGGGCAAAAGAAAACCAGTAGTTTGAGTCTCTTACATCATGCAGCACCATTTCAACCTTGCACTGACACCATCAAATTTATTTAAATTTGAAAGGAGAATAAATTTCTATTTTTGTAGCTTCATTATTTGGAAATTTTCTATGACTCATACCCTTTTTCATATTTTTAATTAGGTAGTCTTCTACTAAAGAAGGTTGACTCTAGCAGGTGTCATTAATGTATAAGTACCACATGCTAACCAATTTGCACCATTGGAGCTCCATAGCAGATGTCATTTCTAAGATCCAAATAGTGATATGTGTACCAGATGTGGTGGCTCATACCTGTAATCCCAGCACTCAGGAGGTAGAGGCAGGAAGATCATTGTGAGCTCGAGACCAACCTGGGCTACAAAGTGAGCTCAAGACCACTTTGAATTGCATAGCACAGACCTGTCTCAAAAAGACAAAAAACAAAACAACAACAAAAAAAAAACCAAATAAATAGTGATATATGTAGTTGTAAGGGAAAGTGTTAAGAGCACAAACTGGGTCGAATCATTAAGCAATCAAGATCTTTTTACATGCAGAAAAGAGTGAAAGAAAATGAAGTTTTGTGAATGAAATTTTATCCCTTAAGACTTTTCTGTTTCAAACTCCTCTTCAGCATTCCAGCTAATAAAATTGAGCTTATGTTACTTAGCACCAAAAAAATTCTGACTTCCAACTTGCAGCACCTATGGTTTTTATTTCTTGATGTGCCAAGAGAAACTGCTTTTTCTGAGGATAAGGTGTGAAGAAGGTGTTAGGGAATGAATACTCATGTCCAAACTCAGGCACAGCCTTAGCATAATGACTGAAGGGAGAGCATAAATACCCAGGTACCTGGTCCTATTGGGTGAATTAACTCAGAAGCATATGTTCTACACTATTTCACAGAGTTCCCCACTGGATTAAGTTATAGTTATACAGAGTAGTAACTGGCTGGCTATCACATCCTTTATAAGTATCATGTGCTAACTGATTGCTCCACTGGAGGGTCCTGGCCATCACAGCATTTATTGGCTGCTTTTCTTCTCTTGCCTCACTTCCTATTCTTCTACCCTTTTTTTCCTTGGTTTGTGTATTCACTAAATTGTTCCATATGGGTCTTTAGCTCAGGACCTGATTCTAGGGGACTGCTAAAATGAGTGAATAGTATATATATTTTTGAGTGGTAGTAGAAGTACTTATGATCAGGGGAAAATACATACACAATGACACATGACTACAAAGCAGCTAAGAGTGTTTTTGCCTTTCTTTTTCTTCTAGTCCTCAATGGTAGAAAAGAATAAGGTTTTAATATACCCTTTAAACTAGATTAGTAAATGGCATTCTTAGAAAACATAACCCTGAAACACAAGACAAATATGTTCTCATGTCCTTTAAGTAAAATAAATTGGCTCACCGTGGAAGCAAATGACATTAATTTCTTCAGGAAGAGTATAAACAGCAATCATTGTGCTTATTATTTTCTGTCAATATATCTTGGCTTCAAAGTGTCCAGGTATACACCTGGTAATAAAGATTTTTGAATGAGGTATGGAAAAGAGGGAACTGGGGGAAAGGTAGTAGATTAGTTGATCAAACACACTAGTAAGGATAAGAAGACAAATCATAGAGTTGGAGGAGATGTTTGCAGGACATATCCAATACTGAAATCCAATCTAGGGTACTTAAAGAACTATAAAGGAATAAAAAGGAACAAACCCTTAGAACAAATGGCTGAGAAGCACTTAATGTGATTATACGTAAGCAGCAATACATACATAACAATGTGCTCAATGTCATTAGTCACCAAGATGATGCAAATTAAAACTTGAATGCACCATCATACTTTCTAGGGAGATTGTTTTTTAAAAAAGAGTGATAATGCCAATTATTAGCAACAGTGTGGGATAATTGAAACACATACACAGCCAGTGAACTGGTAAATTGGAACAACCATTTTGAACAACTCTTTGACAATGTTTACTCAATAAAACTCAAGATATACATTTTCAGCGATGCTACAACTCCATGCCTGGCTATGTAGCCAACAGAGTGCATTCACCTGTTCAAAGAAGACATGAATGAAAATAGCAACAATATTGAAAGTTCTCCATTATATGGGATAACTCAATGTTCAGCTACAGAAAAAACAAAGTTTAAAGTGAGGCACTATCAATGGACCATTCTATGGCAATAAAAATGAATTGACAGCCACAGAATGTAGCAACATCTATGGTTCTCACAAACATCTGAGTGAGTAAAGCCAGGTACAAAGGAGTATGGACTCTATGACTAAAAACACCATTTGAAAATAGGCAAAACTACTCTATTCTGTCAGAAGCTTGGATGATGTATTTGGGAGAAGGGAATGATTGTAAGGAAGAAAGTGGAGGATTTATGAGGTTCTAGGGATCCTTTGACCACTCATTTATTTAGGTTTTGTTGGAAGAACTAACAGGAGTCAACAAAATGTTATAGATATGTCTAAGATTTACTGCAAGGAAAGTTGAATGCAAGAATAAGAAAATATAACATCCAAGTGGCTTCCAAATCTACAGGTCCTGAGCCTATGCCTTCAATGAATACAAGATCAAAATTCTTTTGAGAACCTTGCATATGTAGTTGGTTTGGTGGACATGTACAGAATTTTTATCAGAATTTCTTAAAGAAAACAGAGCTGCAATTATGTGCATAGCATTTATATTGCACAGGGTGTTACAAATATCTAGATTTTTTTTACAGTAGTCAAGAGGGTATTAATAGATTATACTCAATACTACATCATTTTGTATAAGAGACCTTAGTGTGCCCTTATTTTGGTGCCCATAGGGAATTGTGGAATCAATCTCTTACAGATACCAGAAGACAATTGCATATTGAAAAAGTCTAGGGAGTTCAATGGCAGGCTTTCTTGTCCTCCCTCTTGAGGAGTTCCTGGATACACCTTATCCAGCTATAAACTGCAGAGACATTTGTGAGATGCCTATGTCCAGAAAAGCTTACTTGAGTCTTGGGGTCCAAAGCTCTGGAAAAAAATTGGGCATATCCCTGCCATATGACCAGTCATTGTGCAAACACCACACCAAGTCCTGAGTGCCCTGACAAACTTTCATATTTACCTTATTATGATGAAAATTTGGTTTGTCCAAACCCACTGATTTGGAGATATAGACCATATCAATAGACAGACAGTGTGAGAACACTCAGTTGGTTTTGTTCTGAGTTATATGGGTCATCAACAGGCTACAGTGATAAATGAGAACAGAATGAAGTAGACTTGTTGTGTTAATACATTCTGCTCACTGGTAAAATTATATTCTTGTTCTAGGAACAGATTATATGAGTATGTCTAGCTTATGTTTACAAATGTGTATAAATTATTTAAACACATTATAAGATATCAATCCAGAGTCATTAACCAGAGCTGATTTGATAAAAAGAAATACTTTTCCCCAGATTTTTGTAAGATTACTAAAACCCTAGAAAGTTACCAAAGTAATATTAGAAGGCATTTGAGGGTATCAAAAACAAAGTACCTTGGTTACTTATCTCTTGTTGCTGAGAAAAAATACCTGACACCCAAAATTAAGGAAGGAAAGGTTTATTTAGCTCACAGTTTGTGGAGGTTTAAGTCCATACTTGCCTGGCTCCAAGGCAGAGAGGCACATGGCAGAGGGCAAAGGTTCATGGTGGGGGAACATATCAAAGCAACAAGCACAGAAGGGAGGAATGGCTGTAAGTAGCCTCTTTATCTCCCTTATATATGCAAACTATCTGCCCCAGGATGGGTGTACCCCTCACACCCATAATCCCAGCATTGGACTATGGGTCAGTCAAAAAATCTAGAAGCCCGCCCCATGACTGCATGAGGATTTGAGGGGACATACAGACACAAACCATAACATAAAGGTAACTCTATATCTGAGAATTGTTAAGGTGCTGTAAAGAGAAGAGAAAGTTAATTAAATTAGTGACGTGTTTTAGAATATGATCAAGAAGGCACATAGTAGTAATTTTCTTTAAAAAATTGGATGTGAATGTTTTAACTAGTCTTTCAGTTTGAAATGATTAAAGTAGCCAAATTATAAAATATGATATTGAGATATACATTTTCTGACCTAATTGTTTGTTAATAACTAATAATAAAAATGTTATGAATTTAAAGCCACCAAAACTAAAATAGACTATTTTTAGGGAGCAGTTTTAGAATCACAGCAGTCTTGAACAGAAAATACAGAGATTTTCCCCATGTCCAGTTCCCCCATATATACATCCTCCCCTCCAACACAAACTCCTCCACCAAAGTGGTACATTTTTTACAATTGATGAAGCTACTTGGACATACTATTATCACCTTCAGTCTATAGTTTACTTTGGGCTAAATTTCTTTAGACTTAGATGTATTACAGAGAAGTTACAAATGTTTTGTACTATTTCTGTAATTTTTAAATTGAACATTAAAATATATGTGCAATAAAAATGGATCTAAGCTATGGTTTCATTTTGCTACTTATTAATTATATAACTTTAAATAAGTCCTTTATGCTTTAGTTTTCTTATCTGTACAAGAGAAGGGAAAATATTATCAAGAATATGATCTCTGGGGTTCTTCAATAACCTTGGGCTTATGCGTTAGTGAATTACTGCTTTAGTACCACTGACTACTGCAAAATGTGCTTTGTGTATCTATTATCACTAAGACACTAGGCTGAGTAATGTGGGGAAATTAAATGCTGGAAAAGACAGGATTTCTGTTTTTGTGGAGCTCAGTTTGGTCATCAGGGCATATGAACTACACAACTCATATCAGGGGATGAGCTCAAAGTGAGACTGGAAAATCCAGAAAGGCTCTAGGATCCAGGTAGCACCTGAAATGGACTTGTGTGAACTAATAGGATTCTAATAGGGAGGGGATGAGTAAGATGATGTCATGGAAATATTTAAGCAAAGATTTCCAACATGAAAATATTAGTAAAATAGAAAACAGTTCTGTGTTATAGGACAGAGGGTTAAGAAATACATAAGTAAAAAATGAAGCAGAAAAGACAGATTGTATTAAATCATAAATGGCCTTAAATTCTATGCAAAGAAATTTGTAGGAAATGAAAATATAAGGATTTTAGGATGACAAAAAAGATAATTCAATCTGTTTTGCCAGTTCAAATTTCCTAATCATAGCAGCTTGGGTTGCCTGAAAAGCAGACTCTGAATCAAAGCTTAGTGTTCAGGGTGTCTATTGAGGATAGTCTCTATGGCACACACCTGAGGCTGGAGGGAAAGGAAGTAGAAGCAAGAGGGAGATGAGGTATGAAGATCAGCCTCAGCTTCATCCAACTTTACAAGGAGCCCAGGAGCTAGGGGTCTTTTGAAGGTTACACCAAATTGGACCAAGGTGCTCAGGCCTTGGTATTGCCACATGGATCAGTCACTGCATCTGGGTTGCTCTGGGGAGGGCTGGGACCTGGAACAGGGCTGTTCTTTGTGGCTGGAGACCGTCCCCAAAGATGCCGAGGGCCGATCATAGTTCCAAGAGCTAGAAAACAAACCTTTCCTAGAAGGGGCCCCAGGTGGTAGACCATATTATCTGCCACCTCAAACTTGTGTTTTAAAATTACCCATAGCCCTTGAGAGATTAAAGTTTCACTAAAATTGTTAGGCATGAAATACAGCCAAATATTTTCATTTAAAATGAACTCAGATGATTTTGATGCATAGAAGTATGATAACTAGATTTTGCAACCCTTACTAAAGCCATTAAGTAAAGACAACGGGCCAGGCTCATGATCTTTGCTGACAGGACATCTCCCTCACCTCAAAATACTTTCCACTGACACTCACAATACTTATCAAGGAAGCAGAACTCACATTTTTATTTCATAGATAAGGAAACTAATTGGTAAAGCATAAATACATGCCTGAGGTCGTATATTACTCTAAGTTGCCCATTCCTGTTAGAAAACTTTCTCCCGCCTGCATCCGCATGCCACTCATTTAAAATATAGTTCGTATAGTTCTTTTAAAAGTTGAAGGTCCTCACATTCCTTAGAAACTTTTCTAATGTTACATTAGTGGTCCTTCTTACAAAATCAAAGTTTGTCCCAGTCATGGTAATAATAATTTCCCACTATAGACTCATAGTCACAGATCCTCACATGATTCCAGCTTTTGATCCTAGCAATAGCTTTTGCTTTAACTCACAACACCACATACAGAAAAAATTTGCAAGTTTCTCTCATCTGTTTTCTCTAAGTAAGTCCCTCCTAGATCTTCATAAGACTGAGTTGGATTTTCTAGGAAAAGGGGGTCTTATTAAATTCTCTTAAGAGTTAAATGAGGCTTTAGGTGGCATGAATGAAGAGGATGTGCCTTAAATGAAAAGGCAAGTTCAGGTGAGGTTAGGGTGGGTTTAGTGGACAGAAGACCTACTCATTTTGGTGTATGTGTTGCCTACTTTAAAGCTCTAATCAACTTGCTCATTCTTTCTAAATAAGCAGATCTCTGCAAATCAAATAGAAGTGCTCTCCAGGCCCTCTGGAAGAACGCACATTGCATTCCATTTTGACAACTTGAATAAACAAGTGACTCACTATCTTTCATCACCCGGCTGTGACCACCAGACGAAGACAAAGTCTAGAAACACCATTAAGGGATAGGTTGTTCTTTGCCTTCCCTCTTTCAAACTCAATGTGAAACCATGGAAATGTATTAAGGGACAGTCTTTACATGGCAGTTTTGATGATTTTTTTCCCAATATTAATCAGCGTGCTGGGATTTCGGCAGGATAGAAGCAATTATGTACACTTGTACACTTGTGACTTATACAAGTGAAAGGCCTTAATTACTTGGCTGGCACATCCCGTACTTTGTTAGCTATAATATAGAAGCAATGAAGGTTTTAATTCCCCCCAAATCTGGCATTCTCATTCAGAATCCTTAACCTCGCTGTGGACTGAAGTTGGACCAAAATCATTCAAGGGAATTTCACACAGATTTCACAGACTCTCACTGAAGTCCATAGCCTTAAAGGTACGTGTGTCTCCCTTTTGGAAGGAGGATGGAGCTTACTAAATTTGATAAAGTAATTTACTCTTGCTTAAGGCCTCTGGCACTTATAGATCAAACCAAGGAACTCTAGCTATACTTTTGAACTCATAGAAATCCATCGTTTCTTCAATAGTTTATAATGCTACCTTTTTTGAAATTTCCATATATATTTTAGTTTCAGTTTAGAGTCTTCTTTGTGGTTTATCAAGGTGCCCCTCTGTTACATGAGCTGACACTAAAATGTTTCACTTTTGGTTTTGTTCAAGCCAGAAAACAAAAAGATTTCCATGAGCACTTGTCACCATAGACCCCTCATCCTTACAAAAGGTCTGCACCATCTGTCTTTACTAACAATGTTTCTGGTTTTCCTCCTATCACCTTTCCTCTCATCGCTTTTTCTGTGTCCCTTATGGCCACTTCTCCCTTCACTCACTCTTCATGTTGGTGTTTGCCTGAACTACATTGTTTGACTTATCTTACTCCATGAACTTTCTCTGACCAATCTCAGATCTGTTCTCCTTAACCACCTATAAGACATGTCTGAGAGCCTGAATATTCTCAGGATCCTTCATCTCAATACGTTAAAAAGTCACCCTCTCTCTTCTCTGCTACCTTCTACTCCACACCCACTCTTTTCCTTTCATTGACCATCTCTGCCAGCAGCACCACCATTCGTGAAGTTATTCCCACCAAAACTTGGAGTCCACCTCAGTTACTCATTACACCTGTCACCCGCATCCATTTGGATATACCTTCCTGATCCAATTCTTTCAATGCATATTAAATATAATTCCTTCCTCTCATTCCTGTCTGCACTGGCACAGTAGCCTTTCATTCTTCTTCCCAGAGCATTTGTAGTTCTCTACCTGAACCCTTGCTCTTTTCCAACCATTTCACAATAATATTTTAGAGATAAATCTGCTTGGGCCATCCTCAAAATGCTTCATTGTGTCTTTCTAATCTTCACGATGAAATTTAGTGGCCAAGGCATGGCATCTCAGGCTGCTAATCATCCAGACTCTTCCAATTTCCCCATTCCTTGCCTCTGGCCTCAATTGCCAAAGATGCGCCGCCTCTGAAATGCCCTCTTGTGTCTGTGCGCCTGCACAAACCCAGGTCCACATACTTGGGAGAGTATTTCTCAAAAACCATAACTTAGCTCACCTGACCCACCTCAACTTCCCTGAGGGCCCAGGCTCCAGAAAATTTTATTTTGTGCTTCCTCATGATCTCACTAATCCCAGTTAGAAAAAGGGTCTCATCTTTGCTGTCAATGTGCCTATGACCAATCCTCCTATGACATGTGATTTATAATAGTAATATTTGTATTAGCCTCTGTCAAATAATCTTTGATATTCTGAAAGACAAGTGCTCAGTTTGGAGTCATGAATGCCTACAATGACATAGGGCTATGCTGGCCACAGTGATACCTGTTAACTTCATGTGTCTGATTGGACCTAAATAAAATTTTAGAAATTACATTTCTCAAGAATTTGAATGACATTTCCAGTGCTTAGCAGACATGTGCCTAGTGGACACTGTACTGGATAATACAGATATGGAATATTTCCATTACCATAGAAAGTTCTGCTGGACAACACTGATGTAGGGAGTTCCTCACAAGTGTTCACAAGATATAAGGATATATAAATAATTTTAATTGAAATTTTTATTGAGATAATTTTAGATTCACATGTGGCTATAAGAAATAGTACAGCACTCAGTCTATCCCTCATCTAGGTCCCCACCTTGTAAAGCCTTACTACATTATCATAACCAAGCTCTCATGTGATACAATTTACTGATGTTTGCTAGATAGTCCCAGGCTCACTTATACTCCTATCTGTATACGAGTGTGTGTGTGTGTGTGTGTGTGTGTGTGTGTTTAATTCTATACAATTAAATCACAGATACAGGCTTCTGTGTCCTTCATTATAGCCAAGATACAAATAGTTCAATCACCACAAAAATCCTTCTTGCTGCTCTTAAATAACCGCATTGATCTCCCTCTTGTACTTTCCAGTGGTTCCATAACTCCTGGCAAACACAAATCTGCCCTGCATTTCCACAGTGCTATATAAGTGGCTACATACAGCATATAACCTTTTAGGAGATATTTTTACTAGGCAACACTCCTTATAGATTCATCAACATTGTCACATATATAAATAATTTGTTTATTTTAAATGCTGAATAGTATTCTGGTATGTATATGCCACAATTTGTTTAACATTCACAGTTTGTCTAGTATTGCAGTATTTCCAGGCAGTCATCAGCTTTGAGCTACTACAAATGAAGTTGCTATGATCGTTCTTGTATATGTTTCTTATGAACACAAGTTTTCATTTTGCTTGCATAAATGCCTTAGACCATGCCGACAACTATAACAAAATGTCTTGAGATGATAACAGAAATGTATTTCTCATGGTTCTAGAGACTGCGAAGTCCAAGACAAAAATACCAGAAGATACAGTTTTCCATGGAGCCTAGCTTCCTGGTTCATAAACAGTTGTCTTCTCACAGTGAGTTCCCATGATGGAAGGGGAGTAGACTCTTTTCAAGACTTGCCTGAGGATGCTAATCCCATTCACACTCTCATGACCTTATTTAATCCTCATTACCTCTTTCAAACCCCCTCTTCATAGAACCATCACATTAGGGGATAGGATTTCAGTGTATGAATTTTGGGATAGAAGAATTCAGGCCATAACAGTACTCACAAATGCAATTGCTGGATTTGCTAACTGAATATTTAAATTTATAAGGAACTCCTAAACTATTTTTCAGAGTGGTCATACTATTTCAAACTCTCAGAGCAAAGTATGATTTTATCCAATGTTTCTGTGTCCTTATCAGCATTTAGTTTCGCTACTAATTTGTATTTTAGCCTGTTTCATGGGTGTCTAGGAATATCTCTTGTGGTTTCAGTTTGACATTTCCTAATATCTAGTGACACTGAGCATCTGTTTTTATGCCTACTTGTTACTTGTATATCCTTTTCAGTGAAATAAATACACACTCTTAACAATTTCCTAGTCAAGATTAATTCATTAATTCATTAATTTGTTTATTTTGAGTTTTGAGAGGGTTTTTTATATATATTATGCATCAGATGTGATGCTTGTAAAATTTTCTCCTGGCGTATTAATCTTCTTCACATGGGCTTTTCCAGGGAATATGCTTTTAATCATCATGGTTTTTAATTTATTAATTACATTTAGGTCATCATTTTGGGGTCAAGACTCAGAACTCTTTGCCAGACCTAGCTTTTGAAGATGTTCTCTCATGTTTCTTTCCTTTGAGAGTGTTTGAGTTTTACACTTAAACTCATGATTCATCTTGATTTCATATTTTAGATAAGGTGTAGCTTCAGGTTCACTTCTTTTTCCTGCTTAGTTGTGCTATTATTGCAGTGAAATATACATAACAAACATGTTAACAGTTTAACCATTATAAGTACAGAGTTCAATGCCATTGAATACCTTCATCTTCTTTGTATCTGTCAAGGGTCATCATCTTCAGAGCTTCTTAAAGACTCCATAAACAGAAAGCTCTGCATATCAATCAATAACTGCACATGTGCCCTTCCCGCAGTCTCTGGTGACCACTGTACTACTTGCTCTTTAAATTTGACTGTTCTTGATACCTCATACAAATGGAGTCATGCAAAAATTATTGTTTTCCTTACTTTAAAATAGCATTATGCCTTTAAGGTTCATCCATATTGTAACATGTATCAGAATTACATTCTCTTTTACATCAGAAGAATATTCATATCTATCTCTTATCTGTCTATCTATCCCACAATTTATGCATTCATTACTCTCATGGTGGGCATTTGGATTGTTTAGACATTTGGACTATTGCCAATAATGCCACTTTAAACATTCTTCTACAAATACCTGTTCAAGTCCCTACTTTTCATTCTTTGGACATATGCCCAGAAGTAGAATTGTTAGATCCTATGATAATTCTGTTTAGTTTTTACAAGAACTATCACACTATTTTCCTAAAAGCCGTATCATTTTATATTCTGACCAGCACTGTACAAGGGTTCCAATTTCCCCACATTCTTGCCAATAGTTTTTATTTTCTGCTAGTCAGGCTAATGGATATGAAGTGGTATTTTATTGTGGTTTTGATTTGCAGTCTTGATGAGTGATATTGAGCATCTTTTTATTTACTTATTGGCCAGCTGTGTATTTTCTTTGAAGAAATGTCTATTCAAATTATTGTCCATTTTTAATGGGTTGCTATAATTGTTGTTAACTTTAGGATTTACTTATAAATTCTTTTTTTTTTTATTTTAGAAACATAAAAGTACAAAAACATATTGACAAACAGACACCAATTATCATAGAAAATAGTACAATCACAACTAAACTATAGACAAGGTGATATGGTCTCAACAGTAGTTGTTGCTTTATCCATTGATATCTTCGAATTGTAGATGTATGGGCCCATATACAGACATGCAAATTTAGTCAGACAGTTGATCCTCTCAACAACAGAAAAAAAAAAAAAAAAAAAAAAAAAAAAAACAAAAAAAAAAAAT